>RJWM01043812.1:0-13609 GCA_004363535.1 Dasyprocta punctata | reverse complement strand
TTTTTTTTTTTTTTCCCGGCACCAGGGATTGAACTCACAACCTCATGCCTGTCAGACAGGCGCTTAAGTCACTGAGCCAAACTCCCGGCTGCCCTCTTTTATTAATGTTATAATAAAAAATATTTTAGAAAAGCAAATTGTGTCACTCACATACGTAAACCATGGTGTATATTTTATATGCAGACCAACACAATTTCCCTGCTCTGCACGCAGCTCAAGCAAACCAAACTCTCAGCCACCGTGATTTAGGGCACCTCAAAGTGAGAACAGCAACAGGTCTCTGCAGAAGTCGAGGTTCCAATTTCTAGCTTTCCCTACCCCATTTCCCCCTCTCCAGACAGATAAACATTTTGATTAGTTTGTGTTTGATCCTTGCATTGTTTATATTTTGAAATAAAAACATAAATTTCTTACTTCCTTTTTGCCCACAAACAGAAGCATACTATGCATGCTGTTTCATGCCTTACTTGTGTGTGTGTGTGTGTGTGTGTGTGTGTGTGTAACTACAGATCAAACCCAGGTGCAGTCTAGCACTGGGCCATACCCCCAGACATTTGTATATTTTATTTTGAGACTGGTTCTAGCTAAATTATCTCAGCTGAACTCAAACTTGCAATCCTTTTGTCTCAGCCTCCTGGGATTACAGGTATATGCCGCCACATCCATCTACATCTTAATTTTAAGAAACTTTATTTTAAAACAACTGGGTCTGGTGGCACACACCTGTAATTCCAGCATGCTGCAAGCTGAGGCAGGAGGATTGCTGTGAGTTTGAGGCCAGCCTGGGCTACATAATGAGTTCAAGTCCAGCCTGAACTACTACATATGGAGACTCTGTCTCAAAAATAATAATAATAATAATAAAATAAAACACAGCTACAGAGAACATGAAGCAAATGTACAGTTTAAGGAGTTATGGCAAAGCAATCCATCTTATAGCTACCACTGTTATGGCTTGTGTCTAAATGTGCCCCTAAAGCCTATGCAGTGGGGCTTTTTCAGAGGTGGCTGGGATCAAGGGTGTGTGGTTACTAAATTAGCCCAGTGATTGGTTTGGCATCGTTCTCAGTGTGAGTGCTACCTGCCCTAACAGCAAGTACCCTAGATGGAATAGAAGGAGCACAGAGGGTCCTCGGTTTTCGTTTGCTGCTTCCCGCCTTCTGCCTGCCTGCTGTGAACTGTTCCTCTTCTGTGATGCCCCTCCGCCACGCTGCCCTGCCTTGGAATCAGTCAGCTATGGACTGAACTTCTACAAACTGTGAGCCAAATAAATCTTTTCCCCTTTAACTTTGGGTGTTGTCTCAGCAATGAGCAAACTAATTAAGACAGTCACTCAGTCAAGAGATAGGCTCTGACCAGCCAGCCCAAGCCCTCCTTGTGCTCCATCCCAGTAACAGCTCTCTGCTGCAAACACTCATTGGATTTGTCTGTGGTTTAATCAACCAACTGTGCTGCCGTGGACATAATGGTTAACCATATTCATTTAAAAATGCTGACACCAGGGCAGGGAGAGAGGATGAATGGAAGGGGAAATAAGAGTAAAGATGTGTAACATACAGGAACCTAATAACCTCAGTGAATGTGAACATTCTAGAGTTAAATTTTTTTTTTTCTTCTCTTTTTGTGGCACTGGGGATCGAACTCACAGCCTCAAACCTGCCAGACAGGCGCTTAAGCCACTGAACCAAACTCCCAGCCCTAGTTTTTTGAGGCAGGGTCACACTATGTAGCTCAGGCCAGCCTTGTGCTCGCATTGTAGCCCAAGCCGGCCTCGAAGTCACAACGCTCCACTCACCCCAGCCTCCCGAGTGCTGGGATTAAAGGCGTGAGCCACCACGCCCGGCTTCATTCTAGAGCTAAGAATGTAAACATGAGCTAGATAAATTCCATCAAAGGGAATGAAAAAGGGGATGGGGAACTGGAGGTGGAGGGAGAGAAAGGGGAGAGAAGGGGAAAGGGATTTAAAAAGAAAGAAACAAGATATAAATACACATGGAACCATTCCTCAAGACAACCGTAAACTGGATGAACTGCAAATGCGAAAAAATAACTTGGCACCATGCACAAGCCACGGGGAAGACAACCAGATGCCAGCCCCTCCTGGCACACGGCTGGGAGACAAGAAGAGCTGCCACCCTCCCAAGCCCATGAGCAACAGACTGATTCAGAGAAACACGGATTGAGATGATAGCTATTGAAGTAAAATACAACTTAATGCTTGTAGTGTTTAGTGTTTCATTGACCTTGCAGGTCTAAAGCCTGTAATCTAATCATCTATTTAGAGGATAATAATACACAGTAAAGCACTTACGGGGGATCTCTTTCTGAAGGTGGTAGCCATTGTTAATTCCCTATTATCTTGTTTTAAAGTCCTGTATCATTTTCATTGTTTTGTTTGGTTTGGTTTTATTCTGTTTTGTCTTGTTTGATTTTGTTATATCTGATGGCATGGGTAGCTGTTTCAAAGAGAACAAGGTGTATTATGGTAGCCATTTTGGATTTAGTATTATCTTGCTTTGAAGTCCTGTATTGCATTCATTGTTTTGTTTTTATTGGCTCTCTTCTGTTCTGTTTTGTTTGGTTTTCCTATGACTGAAGGTATGGGCAGCTATTTTGAAGATAAGAGGCATTATGGTAGCCATTGTTGATTTCTTATTATCTTGTTTTGAAACCCTGTATCACATGGTTTTGTTTTGATTGGCATTATTCTGTTTTATTTTATTTGGTTTTATTCTCTTTAAAATAAAAAATTTGGGGGGCCGGGAGTTTGACTCAGCAGCTTCAGCACCTGCCTGGCAGATGCGAGGTTGTGAGTTCAATTCCCGGTATTGACAATAAATTAATTAATTAATTTAATTAAATTTAAAAATTTTAAAAACACATACAAATAAAATTTAAAAAATAAAACCTGTTGATACTTCTTTGAATCTACTGGTTTATGCCCTCTGTCTTACCTCATTCTATCCCATTTATTTTTCTTTTTTGTTTGTGTATGTATTTATTTTTGTCAATGCTGGGGATTGAACCCAGGGCCTCACACTTGCTAGACAAGTGCTCTCCTGCTGAACCGCATCCCATGCCCTCCCTCACAGTGTTTCTGTTTAATAAATGGAGTTACTTCATACGTCAAACGTATTAAAACTGTTTTAACTGGGAGGACATTAGGCAGGGCAGATCCAGACCTTTCAGTTCTTATTTAACAAGCCAATGGCCATCGTGAACAGCAAAACACAAGACTTTGCCTCTCAGAAACTGCCCACTAACCTCTGACTAGAGACTTCATTAATCAGACCCTACCCACAAACCTCTAACTAGACTCTTTCTTCCCTAACCCACCCAGTGCATTTTCTTTGCCTTCCTCTCTTGGCCAATTTACAGAAGCTCCTGCCCAGGCAGCTACGAGGAGCTCTCTGTGCCTCTTCTGGTTCTGGGTGCTGCCTGATTCAAGAAGCAGTTTGTTCAAATAAACTCTATTAAATCTTTTCCCCCATGACTCAAGTCTGAACCCAGGGCCTTGCACTTGCCACTGAGCAACATTCCCAATGCTTTTTAAAACGTTTACTCTGAGGTTTAGTGTGGTGGTGCATGCCTGTAATCTCAGCATTCAGAAGGCTGAGGCAGGAGGCTCACCAAGGCCAGCCTGCACTACATAGTGAGTTCAAAGCCTGAACTACAAAGCGAGACTCTGCCTCAAAACAAATAAATAAATAAATAGTGAAACAAAATTTTTATTTTGAGGCAGAGTCTTGCTAAGTCCCACAAACTAGCCTCTGGAACAGCTAGGATTACAAGTGTGTGCCACCAGGCCCGGCTGCTATTACTTTGTCTAGTTTTTCTTTTAACAAGAGTTCCCAGGTAGGCTTTGCAGACTTCAGACTCCTGCTGCAGCTTCTGCTCCTCTGTCCCTTTTGCCTCTGCTTCTGCTAGTTGGGTCAGACTCAAGTTCAAATCTTTGTCACCACCACAGACACTGCTGTGATCTCCCAACTGGAAGCACATACGGTGTGCTACCTGGTTTTCACACTTGGCTGATGTTGGCAGCTACGATGCCGAGTGCATGTATCTATCAATTCACTAAGAAACTTGCTAAAGGTGATATTCTAATCTCCTTCCTTTCTGACCGGGTCTTTCCCCATGAGGCAATCAGTGGCAGTAGCAGACTAGCAGCTTTGCCAGGAGGTCTCACAAACAGAACATTGTGCTTTCCTCCCACATCTGGTCTTTCTCTGAAATTAGATAGGATCCAGGCCTGCATGATTTGTTTTCAATGCTTGCTTCTCAAACAAGATTGACTGAGTTGTAGCTATGCCCTGCCTCTCCCCATAAAACCCAGAGCCACCTAAATGACTTTTTACTGAGTATACTCTTGGATCCATGGACCAAAAGGAGTTGCTTAAAATATATTACTGACCGCAGAGTCTTTTTCCAAGAGCAGTGGTTCTCATCTAGGGATGATTTTATCTCCTGGGGGACATTTTCCAATGTCTGCAGATAATTTGGGTGACCACGACAGGGCATTGGGGTGGACAAGGCTACTTGTATCTATGGGGGGAGGCTAAGGAAGCCCCTAAACATCTTACAATGAACAGGATCACTCCCCCCAACAAAGAAATTTCTATCCCTAAATGCTAATCACACCAAAGTTGAGAAACTACATCCTACAGAAATAGGAGTCAAAAAAGACCCTTATTTCAATGTCCTCACTCTGAGAGTTAGTGTTCTTTATTGCAGGATCCAGTCACCATGTAATATCACCCAACACTGACCACGGTAGGTGGCCCACGAGTAGAGAAAATTGTCTGATTAATGACATGACCAAGAACCAAAGAGGGACACCAGCCATGGTTGCTAAAACAAGCTCTCTGAAGCCCCATCACGGAGTCCCCAGGCCCGTGACAGTGCGGATAAAGCCCCACTGCACACCATCCTTATGCTTAATACTCACCTACCGTGTTCAGGCTGCGCTGGGGACAGTACTGTAAGCCGTGGTTCCCGTAAGGGACTCGCAGGCCAGTGGAGAAGCTAAGCAGTCAATAAATGAGTCGAAAAGCGGATCGTGGGAAAGTGCAGCTATGGGCAGGGTAAGAAACCACCAATCACTGGAGCGTGGGGTGAGCTGGGGTCGGGAGGCAGGGAAGCTTTCCTCAGGATAGCAGCGCTTCCAGGTCTCAGAGCTCCGGGGATCTGCCCCGGTGGGAGGCAGAGATAATTTGCAGCAGCCCTTGGCTTCTGGTGGAGAGCATAGTTGAGACACTTATTTATTTATTTGCAGTACAGATATTCCTTGTTTAATGACTACCCTGTTTAATGACTGTTGGGGCTACAACTACCTGTCAGACTGAGGACCACCTTTTTTTTTGTACAGTTCTGTATATTTTGTTTACAGAGCCTCAGTGTCTTGTTTTGCACAGTACACCTTGTTTATGCGGTACTGTAATTTCTGCTGATTGTACTATGCAGTATGGTACTGTAGTTTTATGTTCTGTTATACATTATAGTACTGCATGTAAGAGTTAGGCAAATAAAAGCAAAATCATCAAGTCACCAGCCGGGCGTGGTGGCGCACGCCTTTAATCCCAGCACTCGGGAGGCTGAGGTAGGAGGAGCGCTGTGAGTTCGAGGCCGGCTTGGGCTACAACGCGAGTGCAAGGCCGGCCTGAGCTACATAGTGCGACCCTGCCTCAAAAAAAACCAGGGCCGGGAGTTTGGCTCAGTGGCTTAAGCGCCTGCCCTGGCAGGCGCAAGGCTGTGAGTTCAATCCCCGGTGCCGCAAAAAAAAAAAAAAAATCATCAAGTCAGAGTTCCCTTTGATCATCATTTCCTTGCTCTGAATATTGTAATATACATACTACATACAATTCCTCATTTAGCAACCAATTTATCTAACAAACTAATCATGGAAATGGAACTTGGTCTTTACAAGAGGAGTGTCTGGCTGGGGATTAAACACAAGCCCTCACATATACTATGCAAGCATTCTACCACTGCACTATGTCCTCAGCCCGATTCCACCTTTTATTTTGAGACAGCACAAAGCACTATTTAGAATAGCATTACGTGTTTATCAAAGTATGTACTTTTAAATAGAATGACCATATATATATATATATATTTTTTTTTTTTTTTTTTTTTTTTGAGACAGGGTTTCACTATGCAGTTCAGGCTGGCCTTGACCTCACTTTGTAGCCCAGGCTGGCCTCAAAGTCACAGAGATCCTCCTGCCTCAGTGTTCCAAGCACTGGGACTACAGGCATGTGCCACCATGCCAGGCAATATGCAATATATTAACCATTGTTAATTTCTTATTATCTTGTTTTGAAATTCTGTATCATTGCTTTTTTTTTTTTTTTTTTTTTTTTTTTGCGGCACCAGGGATCGAACTCACAACCTCGCACCTGCCAGGGCAGGCGCTTAAGCCGCTGAGCCAAACTCCCAGCCCTGGTTTTTTGAGGCAGGGTCGCACTATGTAGCTCAGGCTGGCCTTGTGCTCGCGTTGTAGCCCAAGCCAGCCTCAAACTCACAACGCTCCGCCTACCTCAACCTCCCGAGTGCTGGGATTAAAGGCGTGGGTCACCACGCCCGGCTTGTATCATTGTTTTTATTGTTTTTTTCTTTTCTTTCTTTAAAATAAAAATAAAATAAATAAAATAAAATGTGAATGACCCTAAAGAAAAACATGCAACTAAGATACAGACTCTGAAGCTGCACTGCCTGGTGTCAAATTCCGGCTCCACCTCGCCTCAGCCCCCTCATCTGTAAAATGGGCTTGAGACAAAATTCTGACCGCAAAGGGTTATGGAAGGGTTCACTGGGTTTCCATATATAAAAAGTTTAGAACATGAGCTGCCGTGGCTCACACTATCTCAGTGTTTACTATTGTTAGTATTTTTCACGATTAATAACAGCAAAGATGAGTTTTGGAGAACTTAAGCTTTTTCTTTTGTTTCTGAATTATTTCCTTTTCTGCTGTTGCTTTTGCACCATCAATAGAGATCTGCAAGAAGAAAATAGTTCCTTGATTATAAGAGAAAGAAAGGAAGAAAGAGCATTGTGGGAATAATCAATGGGGCCCTTGAATGCTCTAAACAGCTCCTGCTTCCTGGAAACTGCTGATGTCCTTCTGAAAGGACCCCAATTCTGACCTCTGACCTCTGACCTCTGACCTCCAGCATGTGACCTGTGCCAAGCAAGAGTTCTCAGAGTGTGGTGGACGCACTGGGACTGTTCTCTGAAAAGAGGAACAGTGAGCAGAAGGGCTCTGGCTGGCCTTCGTGCCCACAGCAGGCTAAAACGGAAAACAAGGCTAAGGAAAAAGGAATGAGTCAGCGTCAGTAGCTGGGGAGGAGTCTTCAGCTGGAGAGCTCTGTAGATGGAAACTTCTGCCAAAGGGTTACCCTCTCTACACATCGACGAGCAGCTGTCGCCAAGTAAATAATTATCTGGGCTCACGGAATGGGAAGCAACCGGAACTCTCAGACATTTCCCAGAGAGTAGACATTGGTAAAATCGTAATAATCATTTTGGAAGACTGGCAATTCCAATAAAGTTAGGCATACACCTGCCCTATGACCCAACAATTGCACTCCTTGTATTAAGCCTAAAAATGTAAAAGTCCATGCCCCCATAAAGAATAAACATGAATAACTGGTGCACACCTATAACTGCAACACTCAACAGGCTGAGACAGGAGGATCGTTATGAGTTCAAGGCCAGTCTGAGCTATATAGTGAGTTCAAGTCCAGCCTGAACTACACAGTAAGACCCTGTCTCAAAAAATCAAGCAAACAAGAGTAAATGTGAATATGCATTGCTGCTATATTCATATTATGAACAATATGCAGTTCTAAAAATAGAAAACAATCCAAGTATCCATCCATAGAAGATACAGAAATTGTAGTATAATCACACCAGGAAGCGCTACTCAGCAATGAAGAAGAATAAACACCAACCCATGCAGTGGCATAGATGAAATTTGAAACCGTTATTTTGAGGAAAATATGCCACACCCAAAAGATCACACACTATATAAGCCCATTTATTTGACTGTTTTTGTTTTTAAGGCTAATCCGTGGTGATCAAAATCAACTGTGGTTATTTAGGGTGGGGAGTGGTGATAGGAAATGGCTGGGAGGGGACAAGAGAGAACTTTCTGGGGCATTGGAAATGTCCCATCTCTTGCGTGGAGTGGTTGTGACATGAGTATACACAACTGCCAGAAGTCATCTGTCCTAGTCACTTTCCTTGTAGGTGGGACACAATACCCGACAGCCACAACGTGCAGGAGGAGAGGTTTACTTTGACTCACAGTTATGATTCATGGTTGGCTCTAAGACAGGAAGGGGATAGTGGAAGGGCCTTAGAGGAAAGAGGCTCACTTCATGGCGGCCAGGAAGCAGAGAGAGAAGGGAAGAGCTGGGAGATAAACTCCCCCAGGTCACACCCGCAGTGATCCGCCTCTTCCAACCAGATCCCACCTCCCAAAACCAAGTCAGCCATAAACCCCATGATCCAAAAGCCAAGCCTATGAGCACGAGAGGACTTTGGGGGGCATTCCTGACCTACATAATGCCATCTGTATGGGTTAAATAGTGCTGTCCCCCAAAATGCACATCTATTGGGTTCTCAGAAGGGGCCTTATTTGGAAAGATGGACTCTATTGGTGTAATTGAATTACAGGGAGATCAGACTGGATTGGGGTAGTCCCTAATCCACAAAGTGAGAGAAAAAATAGACATCCAGAGAATACCATGTGACAACTGAGACAGAGATTAGAGTGATACAGGTACATGTACAGGGGTGTCAGGAGTTACCACCATGAGAGGCTGGGAAGAGACAGGGGAAGAGGTTCCCCTGGCCCCTCCCAAGAGATCCCAGCCCTGCGGCTGTTCATTCTGGATTTCCTCCCTCCAGCCCTGTGAGAGGACACAGTTCATTGTGCTGTTATAATAAACCACCAGGTTGGAGGTACTTTGCTACAGCAGCTCTGGGGGACTGACACACCACCAAATAGAATGTTTAAGATCTGTGTGCTTTAAGTAAAATATCCTCTAAATTGAAAAATAAAAAGGAGCTCTGAACAGTGGGCTGATGACAAAGGCTGCAACCCGGCTTAGGCTTCAAGAATCAGACAGAAGCCCTGACGGGGCTGCCCGATGCCGTGGGGTCTCAGTGCTGGGAGGACTCAGGCACTGCCCGGTGGAGCTCTCCTTGCCATTCCCCTTCCTGCTCGCTCATCACAGAAAGTTGTGCCCCTGCCCGCAGCACACATGGCCCGCACCCTCTCAACTGCGAACACAGCACGACCTTGGAGGCGCACTCTGTGGACAGCTGCTCCATTCCCAGGCAAACCGGCCCCTTGAGAGGGAGCGCCCACCTCAGAATTAAAGACCACGGAAGAGCCTGGCTAGAAGTCAAGGGTGTTGGCCCAATACTTCTTCCCAACTGTCACAGATTAATTATCTGAAACACCTATCTACAGGACTTCGGCTCTGTTCCTTTGCTTTCTGCAGCTCTGGCACTTACAAAAGATTTGCTTTGCTTTGATTTGGTTCTTCTAGTGCTGGGAAGCAAACTCAGGGGCTCGGGCATGCTAGGCAAGCACTCTACCAATGGACGCACATCGCTAGGCTCAGGAATTTTTTAAATGTCTTCCTTTTACTTCACAGTAGAAGCCCCACCTGTCTAAGCACATCCTGCAGACCTCTGTGACAAGCTCAGCGTCAGTCACACCAGGAAAGGATGCTGAATGCACAGCACACCTGGCACAGTCCCTACTGCCAGCTCTGATCCCCACGTAGGATCCTCAACATCTGTTGGATGGTCACCACCTGCCAAGGAATGTTCCATACTTAACTCACTGAATCCCAGCACCACTGGAGGTAGGGACTATTGTTGTCTTCTCTTTCTGATAAGGAAATTGAGGGCCAGAAGGGGAGGTGACACAAGGTCTCACAAGTCAGGCGCAGAGCAGAGAATTCAACCCAGCCCAGCCTGGCCAGGCCCAGAGGCCACTATCCTAACCATTGGGCCGCCCTGCCAAGGATGCCACATTCACTGCCCAGAGGGTTTTCTTTGTTTCTGATCCCGACCCTTTTAACTTCTCTCTCTCTCTCTCTTTTAATCCTTCCTGAGAAACATTAGGGCAATGAGTTCCAAGTTCAGTTTTAGAATAGCTCAGAGACCCTAAGCCCACTGGGACATCCTCCAAACCCTTACATAAACAAAACTGAGTGTAACAGGATGAGGGTTATTTGGTTATGCTTTTTTTTTTTTTTTTGAGGGGGTTAATATATTTTGTTTTGAAATAAAAATGTATAAAAACCACAAGAGAACTAACTGGAAAAGACTAAGATCAGAGTCAGGCAGTTTCTCTGAACTCAGTGGGAAACCCCAGGTCCTTTGGCCCATTACTCCAGGAAGGAATGGAAGTTGGGATTCCTGGGAGAGAATCAAACCAGTGGTTCCTTCATTCAAGAAAAGAGACATTAGACTGCGAGGACCACAGACCCTCCCCAGAGGAGTCCGTGGTAGCACTGGTTCAGTCCAAGGAGCTCCTCCTCTTGGACTTGTGAGCCTCCTGAGTAGCTGGGATTACAGCTGTGCACCATGATGCTTGCCTTCACGTTGCTGTTGGGTGGTTACTGATAAGCAGAATTACTGTTTTCCAAACAGATGTGCAACACTTGAATTTGTTGATCTTTTGAATATGTAGGGATAAACTTATCAAGAAATGTGCAAGATATAATACTAAAAAACCATAGCCGATCATGGTGGCATATGCTTCTAATCCCAGCTACTTGGTGGGCTGAGGCAGGAGGATCACAAATTCAAGGCCAGCCTGGGGAATTTATTGAGACCCTGTCTCAAAATAAAAACAGGGCTGGTGGTACAGTTCAGTGTTCCCTGGGTTCAAGCTTCAGTACTAAAAACAAAAACAGAAACAAACAAACAAACAAAAAAACCTGTAAACAATACTAAGATGATCTAAGCAAATGGAAAAGCATACTATGTTAATGGATAGGAAAATGTAAATAAACATGTCAATTCTCTGAATTTAATGTGTGAATTTAAAAGAACCTTTTTTTTTTTTTTTTTTGCGGCACTGGGGATTGAACTCACAACCTCGTGCCTGTCAGACAGGCACTTAAGTCACTGAGCCAAACTCCCGGCCCTGGTTTTTTGAGGCAGGGTCGCACTGTGTAGCTCAGGCCGGCCTTGCACTCGCATTGTAGCCCAAGCTGGCCTCGAACTCACAACGCTCCTCCTACCTCAGCCTCCCAAGTGCTGGGATTAAAGGTGTGCGCCACCACGCCTGGCTAGAATCCTATGTATTTTATAAAAGAGGATGTTTAAATGGCCAGTGAACGTATAAAAATATTCTCAACACTTAAATAAAAAACTACAATTAATTACCACTAAACACACACCAGAATGAATAAAACTAAAAAGTCAACAAATCCAAGTATTGCACATCTATCTGGAAAAGTTTGCCAATAATTTGGTCCATAAACAAATATCCAACTGAAATGTGTATACCCGAACCCAAGCACTGGAGGGCATACCTGGAATCCTAGCTACTCAGAAGGCTGAAGCAGGAGAATCACAAGTTCAAGCCCACCCTAAGCAACTTAGCAAGAACCCAATCTCAAAATAAGAAAGGTTGCAGATGTTGCTCAGTGGTAAAGCTCTCGCCTAGCATGCATGAAGCCCTAAATTCAGACTGCGGTACTGTAAAAGGAGGAGGAGGAGGAAGGGGAAGAGAAAGAGGAGGAAGAGGAGGAGAAGGAAGGGGAAGAGAAGGAGGAGGAAGAGGAGAAGGAGGAGGAGGAATGGAGGAGGAGGAGAGGAGGAGGGAGAGAAAAAAAGAGAATAAGGAAGGAAGGAAGGACTGACGGATGGATATGTGTAGAGCTGGTACCAAAACCATGTGTTACAGTGTTCATTGCAGCATGATTCATCCCTGAAACTGGGAACACTTAAATGTCCATTAACAGCAAAATGGATAAATAAACCTCACAAACATAATGGTGAGCAAAAGAAACCAGAGCGAAAAAGATACCTATATTTTACATATACGTGTATAAAGGCCCTTTAAAACCGCAGAGGAACCAATCTATGGCGTGGGAATTGAGGATGACGAGTACCTCTCAGAAGAGCGGGCATAGTGACTGGCGTCTGCAGGGTATGGGATCCACATGCTGCTAACAATCATGAAATAAAAACTATACAGAAGGGCCGGGAGTTTGGTGCAGTGGCTTAAGCGTCCGCCTGGCAGACACAAGGTTGTGAGTTTGATCCCTAGTACCAAAAACAACAACAAAAAACCTATAGCGAGACGTTTTCTTTTCATGCATGGCATATAACCACAGACATTTCCAGATCTGGGCAACAGTTTCAAGGGTGTGTTCACTTTGTGATAGCTCATCAAGCTGTATGCTTATAATTTATTCTCTTTTCTGCATGTGTGTTATACTTGACTTTTCATCAAAGCAGTTCCAGCCAGAACACCAGCATACGTGTGTGTGATAAGACACGATAGTTTCATGATGAAATGGAAAAGTAAGTAAGCCAGAATATCCTGAAAGAGCTCAAAAAGCAAGAGGAACATTGCTTCCGTATAGTAAGATGTATTTTTTTTAAATATTGTGAACCTTAATAGACAGAACAGTGGACATCAAGGGGGAAAGGACAGCAAGTTCTGAACTTGATCCAAAATCTATGGGAAAAATCTTAAGATAAAATAGCTTCTTAGTTTGTCAGGGAAAGAAGAGTCATCTGGGGGAAAAATTATAAAGGTGGATCTATTCTTCCAACATACACCAGGATAAATTCCAAATAGATAAAAATCTGAATGTAAAATTAGAAAAGAAACCACAGGCCGCATCCTGTTACCTGAAGGGGAGGAAGGTCTACCCATCCGCAGCTGTACTTTCTGAAGCCGTAAGGGCCAAGAGAGGTCTGACTTCGTAAAAATAAAACCTTGTGCGTAACCTCACCCCAAAACACGAAACAACAAAACAAATCAGAGACAAAAGGCTAATCCCTAATATATCAACAGTTCCTCAAATGAAACAGAAAAAGCCAACAAAACTCCAATTTTTAAAAAATAAGCAAATGATATGAGTAAGACCAGTCTAGAGAAAGAAATAGAAATGGTTTTTAAACATGCTATAAATTTAAAACTTTTCATAATACATTTAAATTAAGATGACACTGAGTCACTGTTTTTCACCTATCAGATTGGTAAAAATCCAATGATCTGACAATTTAATGCATTGGCAGTGATATAGGAAAATAATAATTTCTCATCCAAAGCTGATGCAAATACCGTTTGGTACTAATTTTATGGTGAGAAAATTGGTACTATCTCTCAAATTACCAATGCAGATACCTAGCAATCCCATCCCTGGGACTTTATCCTACATACATAGCATACACCTGCAAAACAAACCACATGGGTGGAGTTGTTCATCTCAGAGGTGTCTGTGATAACAGAACAAAAACAACCTGAATGTGCACCACAACTAATGTACTATAACCATAATGTGTTATATTCAGCAAAACAAGACTCAGAACAGTGTATATTCTATTTTGTAAAATGTGTTTAGCA
>RJWM01043811.1:0-13613 GCA_004363535.1 Dasyprocta punctata | reverse complement strand
CTGAGAACATCTTATTTGAAGTTGAACAAAGAACTCAAAGGATAAAAGTAATCATCAATATCTATACAAGTTACAGTGAAAATGTTGAACATCAAAGACAAACAGAACTTAAAAGCAAATAAAAGGCAAAGGCAAAAGAATGACAATCAGGCAGATTTCTTAATATCAACAACAGGGGCAAAAGATGATGAAACTGTATCTTGACCTCTGGGTGTGGATGGAAAGAGAAGACAAGATGGTGGAAGGGCTTTGCCTTTTTTATTTAAGAAGTAAAAGAGCCCCAGGCACAATGGTGCATGCTTCTAGTCCCAGATACTTGGGATGCAGAGGCAGAACTACAAGACTCAGGCCAGCATGGAAAATTTAGCAAGACCCTGTTTGTCTCAAAATAAAAAGGCCTGGGGATACTGTTCAGTCTTGAGTGTTTGCTTAGCATGTGCAAGGCCCTGAGTTCAACTCCTAGTGCACTGAATGAATGAATGAATACATGAGACATAACCACATTAAAGAAGGCAAAATGTTAACTGCTGGTTAATCGTGATAGAAGTATATAGTTATTGCTTTGCTATGTTACTTCTTTGTGTTTTCACATGTATTATAATTTCAAAAAGTAAGGGTAAGAATTAGACAGATACAAAGGGATTGAAGACAAAGAATGTTTCAGTAAAAAGGAGTGGGTTGTGCAAATGCATTAAGAGCAGCACAGTGGTGAGAACATTCTAGGCATCCTTTAAGTGATAATGAGCAGTTTGCACAAAAATAGCTCAAAGTAAATGAAGTAATAGAAGTGACTAAAGTAGAGGGAAACTGGTAAGAGACCTTACTGAAAAGAGAGGCAGAGTCAGACGAAGGGGTGGGGGCTTTATAAACCATCTGAAGAGTTTGAAATTTCCCCTGAAAGCAGTGGAAGTCACTAATGTATTTTATATGGGGAACTGAGACTCCTGTCCACAGTACATTCCAAGCTGATCACTATGGTTGCTGTGTTTAGCAAGGACCAAACAAACACCATTTATAATGGTTCAGGTATGAAAAAATGATGATAGTATGAAGTTGGATGATAATAGCATGAATGAAACGGAGACAAGAGTTTAGAAATATTTAGACTACCACAGACTGATAATGGATTTTTATTTTACAGGTGAGTAAGATGAAAGTATAAATTCTGTGCTGCCTGTTTTGAGCATCTGGGTAAACAGTGGATCCATTCACTGAGACATGTGTACAGAAGGACAGTTTTGACTAAGAAGATTATAAGGTTATTGTGGAAACACTAAGTATTAGGACTCTATAGGATATCTGAATGGGTAGTTGGATGACACAAATTGAATCCTTGGAAAAGAGACCTGGGCTAGAGATAGAAAATTGGAATTTGTGATGGTTTGGAACTGTAATGTCCCCCAAAGGCCATGTGTTAAAGGCATGGTTGCCAGTCTGTGATGCTGCTGGGGTGGTGTGACCTCTAGAAGGTCAAGCCTAGCGGAAGGAAGTCAGGTCACTGGGAGTGCACTTTTGAAGGGCATATTAGAAATCTGGCCCTATCCTTTCTCTCTCTCTCTGTCTTTCTCTCTCTGTCTCTCTCTCTCTGTCTCTCTATCTCTGTCTCTGTCTCTCTCTCTCTGCTTCTTGGCTACCATAAGTAGAATAACCTTTTTCAGCCACACATTCCAATTCACAATGTTCTGCCTCACCATAGGCCCAAAGTAATAGGGGCCAACTGACCATGGACTAAAACATCTGAAACTGTGAGCCAAAGTCAATCTTTCCTCTTCATAAATTGATTATTTCAGGTATTTTAACACACTCATGAAAAGTTAGCTGACACAGAATTCATTAGAATCTCATTAGATGCACAAATGAGAGTGGATGTGATGTTCAGGAAAGTGGCACATAAAAACCTAAGAAATGGCATCATTTAAGTGATAATGAGCAGCTTGCACAAAAAGCCAAGGAGGTGTGTTTTCACACATTTTGTGTTGCTAAAAAATTCTTTTATATAACTTCTTGATGCTAGGAAGTACACAAAGAGGTTTATTTGGATCATGAGCCTAGGCACTAGAAAGTCCAAATGGCATGGTGCCGGCATTCTGGCGAGGGCCCTCAGCTGCATCACAACATGGTGGGGAAACAGAAAGGGACCCTGCCTTGGGCAGGAGGGAGAGAGAGGTCACATAGTATGACATGAAACAAGAGAACCAGGAGGGGCCAAGGTTGTCTCCCCTGCCCCCAGTATTAGGGATCTACCCTGCCCCCAGTCTTAGGGACCTAACCTAAGGCCTTCACATTGAGCTACATTTCCAGCTCTTTTTTATTTTTTATTTTTGAGACACCACTCTCACTTAAGCACTAACTTGCCCTGGCTGAGGTTAAACTTATGATCCTTCTGCCTCAGCCTCCCAAGGTGTTGAGATTATGGGTGCTACCATGTGCCACTCCTATCAGGCCTGACTCACTACCCTGAGTGGGGGTAAATCTATTCATAAAGATAGAGCCCCTCATGGCCCAATTACCTTACATCTCCTAAAGCTTCTACAACCTCAAAACCGTTTCACTGGAGTCTAACCTTCCAGTATACGAAACTTGGTTAAAAAAAAAAAAATCCAAACTATCACAATGTATAAACAGATGAAAAAGAAAAGTATGTATAGCAGCCATGAGGATGTGCCACTCATATTCCTCCAAGAAATGGCTTTCTGCTCAGCTGTCAGGAGGCAGTTTGCTGCCAGCCTCCATCTGTAGCACGCTCAGGATCTGTCTCGGTGTTTAACTAAGGCCTTCCTCTTCCCAGGAGGCCTACAGCCAGTGACTGAAATGGCAGCAGGGCTAGAGGCTGGTCTTGTGCCAGAAATGGAGCTCCTCTAACAGCCAGGGTTTGCTCCAGAGCTCCCCATTCCATTTTGGGGAGTCCCTCCAAGATTCCAGGGCTCTCCCTGCTAAATCCCGCTTCCATACCCTGTATCTCTCACAGATGTCACCTTTCGGTGAGTCGTTTACACTCCTAACTCTGTCTCAGCTGGTTTCTAGAATAATCCAGTTGGTTTGGTCAGTACTAAAAGTGTTCTGAGATGGGAGGAGATAAAACAAGGTTTGGGAAACACATTACTACTTCCTATCAACTGGGTAGTATTTGTGGCCACAATGGTTAACCTTGAATGTCAACTTGATTGACTTGAGGGATATCTAGGTTATCAGTGAAGCACACTTCTGGGTGTGTCTGGAAGGGTCACGGGGCCTCTATCCAGTCCCCAAGAGGCCATTTCCTCCTGACTCTTCCCCTGCTGTTTCCCAGAAGCTATGAGTTGGGAAGCTCTCCAGAGCAGCACTCCTGCCATGGAGCCAGCTATTCCTGGACTGAAACCTCAAAAACTGTGAGGAAAAAAACTCAAAACAAAAGAACATCCAGCTTACTTTCAATCCTGAGTATCAAGTATTTGGTCCCAGTGATGGCAAGCTGACTCATACAGGGGCCCAGACATCTCTGGAACAAAGTGGCAGTCTACTTTCTAGAACTGTCAGTGATGGTGGCTTTAAAGAATGTTCTGTAAAGAGAACTGTCTTGTCATATGGAATGATTTCTCATTGAGAAAAGCACAGGTGGGGATGGACCAGGGAAAGGCTAAGGAGGAGGGAAACCAGTGCATGACTGGGTGAAAGAACAGCTGGATTTTATTAGCTTGCCCTGAAGTTACTACAGACAGAAAATGCTGAGACAAAGCTGAGGATCAAACTCAAGATTTTAGTTACGAGTTGTGCCTTTGTTCACATCTAAGTAGAAAAATGCAAAAATAAATAAATTTACCATTCAATAGAGTACTGCATAAGGATTGTTCTACCCCTGAATCAGTAGACATAAAAATCTGCTAACTTGTAGCAGAGCCTAAGCAGGACTCGGTAGCACCAGGCTGTGGTACAAGCAGCCCCACCACTTGGACCACATGAGCTGGCAGACCCTGTTGTATAGGAGTTATGGTGTGGATCTCACGTAAAGCCCTCAAGGGAGGATCAATGTGCAGAACTCGAGTTCTGGAGTGAGGCCACACTACTTGTAGTGCAGAAAATTTGTGTTTGGTGTGCTACTGGGCCCTGACTGAGACTGAACATTCGACATGCAAAACATGTAGCCATGTGTCCTAAACTACACATCCTGAGCTGAATTCTGTAGGACACTTAACATCAGGCAGATTGGCAGTTTGTCAGATGGAGTACAATGCATCAGGGATCAAGCCTCAGGAGGGCTGCACAGCACAAGAAAAAGTCACATGTATGTAATCTAGAGCCCACCCCCAGTCATCTATTGAGATGACAGCCATTGCTTCTGGTTGACTCACACCGATGGCTATATGAGCTGCTTAATATGAGCAACTGAAGAAGGAGGAAAAAGTCAGTGCTTGGTAAATAACCAGTTGTTTTGGGATGTGGATACTGATTCAGCATATCCACCTAATAATACTAACGGCATGGAAAAGGGACCTGGAAAGATAGTGCCAAATGAAAATCTTCCTGATGAGATTTCAAGCAAATGTGGCCAAAAGTAAGAATATATATGGTCCTCTGAGCAAACGAACTGACCAGCTGTTCAGGATCCTGGGAAGAAAAAAGCTAGTAGAAGCTTTCAGAGAATGAAGTCGAGGCCATATTTATGGGGATGAATAAATGCGAATGAGCATATAATGTGATTTTTGTTTTACTTATTCATGACCACCAAAAACCAGTTACCATCAAAAAAGCATTGAAAAATTTTGCCAATTGACAGTTGGCAGGCTTTATTACTGGCAGAATCACTGTACTTGGTATATTAATAGATTGGCAGAGATGGAATCTATCCATGGGCCAACAGTGGAACTCACTATTGCCACTTACAAAAATTGATCTGGCTCCTGCCACCATTAACCCAGCTGATCAACCAAAGAGATCAGTGTAGCACTTTCCTTGAGGAGATCACATGGCTCCCTCATTGGCAAGTTGATTACAATGATCCTCTTCTTTCTAGAAGAGCCAGTAGTTTATTATCATAGTTGTAGGTATTTATTCTGGTTAACTGTTTACCTTTCTTGTCTACAGAAACTCAGGTAGCATCACTTGAGGGGGAGATTTCAAAGTGACTGATCTAACTGTGTAGAATACCCTACAACATAGCAGCTGACCATAAGACTCATGTACAGAAGGGACAGAAGAATGATGTCACGACCATGGATTCTCTGGTCATATCAACTACCACACAACCCAGAAGCAGGCTTTAAAGAACAATTAAATAGCCTGCCAATGTCACAACAGGAGTGTCAATTTGTAGGCTGCCATGGAGGGGTACAATTGGTTAAGTGACACATGAATTACAAACCTCCATATGGCTGCTGTGTTCCTGCTAGGAAAAAATTATATGAGTCTGGAAACCAATAGTCTGAAGGAGAGGGCTCATTTAGCATTGTGCATACATCCAATGGGCTTCCTAGTCCTACAATTCTATGCTCTGTTGGGAAATAGAAGTTATAACTATTGTCAGGGTGCTGTGAACTCCTTGTTTACTGAGGCCAGTAGACTAAAGGAGGAATCTATTTCTTGTTAGGAATAACTGGCCTTAATCAGGAGGAGGAGGAGATAGGACTGCTGCAACACAATGAGGGCAGAGAGGAATATGTGTGGAATGCAGATGATCCACTTGGGCATGTGATGATTCTTGACTATAAATGGACCAGTGCAATAACTCAGCCTTAGAAGATCATGGTTACCAGGGCCTTGGAAATAAGAGGTTTGACTGTATCATGAGGTAAATTATCAAAACCAGAGGAGATGAAAGCTGAAGGAAACAAACAATGGAAAAGAGATGATGACTACCTATTGTGGTCTTAAAAGCAACTTTAGCACCAGGGCCCAGAGTTCATCCCTCTCACCACCCTCTTCTAAGTTTCCCTTAAAGAAGAGAGACTCCGTGGGATCCTGGCTACAAAATACATTGTCCCAAATGTATTTTGGAGAAGTAGATAGGCACAGTCCAAAGGGTGCGTGATGGCAGCTATGATGGTGAGTGCTTCTTACAGGAATCCACTTGCTATTAAGCTGCAGGGAGTACATCTGACACACTTAACCATCGTGGCATCTTCCTGATTGTGCCATAGCAGCTCTGCCTCCTGTGCTGATCTAAAGACTTCCAGTGAGGCAACAGGCTGTCACGGAGAGCGACATGGAGGAAACCCAGGGAAGCCATCAACAGGGACAAAAGCTACCAATCAAACTCTGGAAAGGATCTAAAAATAACCGTTATATTTTGCAACAAATGCTGCTAGGAACTGGGCAAGAACTTTTTCAATTAAGGACAAAAGCTGTATTACATTTTGCTGAAGGGTGAATGGGAAGTAAAAATGTAAGAGAACAACTTGAGAAAACTTATCCAAAAAGGGAAGGATAGAGACAAGGAAGTAGAAGTGGTGGTTGGTCTTAGATATAAAAACTTCGGAGAAAAAAATTTTAGAGGAAAGACATTTGTATGTTTAGGTAGCAGTGAGAAAGATTTGGGGGATGGAGGACAGAAAAAATAAACATTCCCCAAATATTTGATAAATCATAACCTCCATATTCTTAGTCTGCTAAGTGAAAAAGACTGTCTCTGAATGATGAAGAATCCTTGGACATTTAATAGTGACTTTCTGTTTCCCTGAAATAGGACAGAACCGCCCTATGGTTTTCATTTAACAGATACAAAAGGTGAGGTACAGAATAATTAAGTGCCTTGTTTATAACTTATTGAAAATCACTTGACTTACAAGCTCCACTTGCACTTATCACTCTCTCTATAAAAATTGTCTTTTCATATAGGCAGAGAATAATTTCCCTCCTACGTAGGAAACTTCAGTTCTCTGTTCTTCACAACTTTTAGCTGACATAGCTTTATGTATGATATTTTGCTGCTTTTGATAATGAAGATGTTAGGTGAAATATGAAAAGAAAACATAGTCCCCTCATGTTATTTCCTCCCCAACATCCCTCTATTTTGGGCATGAACTTTTTGCAACCAAGTTTTCTGTGAGTGAAAAGACTCTTTCATGAGTACATCGGACCTTCTGTAATCACACAGAACTGAATTAGACAGAACCTTAATGGATTCTTTCATGCTTCGTAGGGTGCATTTCAGAGCTCCTGGCTTTGTTGTTATAGAGTCCAGAGATTGAGGGTGGTTGTAACATGGCAGTTTGGTTATGCTTCATAAGAAAGCCAGCCAAGCATTAAATATGGGCAGCTGGAGAATTTGGAAATACTGGCAGACTTTTTAGGCAAACTCTGACACAGAGCAGATAAATTCTGCTTAAGGATTTATGGGGCTGCCTTAGGACCTCTGACACAGTTAGAATTGCAGTCACTTTACCTTACTTTGCCCTGCTAACTCATCCCCGAGATGAGTATCTCTGGAAAAGAATTCTTGTGAATCTTTACAGTGTCCCTCTTGTAAAGTGGACAAGTTCATTCTTCATAGAGCTGTACTACTTTGATGCCAGACAGCTGCTGAACGGTCTCTACACAGAAGCTCATCCTTCATGAATTGGTACAGGCCAATTATTACAAGCCCTTAGACTCTTACCTGTATTGTGAGAACAGCTAACCTGTAATCAAGGCATGTTTTCCGCCTTACCAGATATTTCACATACATACTATGAGTATTAAGCTCCTTATAAACATTGGTTGATATAGGTAAGAACACTGGTGTAGAAGCTAAATGTTATTATAAAATAACTGCAATAGAAACAAGATATCATTTCGATTGATCTTCACCTTCCTTACAGCAGAGAAAAGCCCTTTCTTGAATACTGTATAGACCAGAGATGGGGAAGCTTTTATAGCTTTCAATGATACAAATAGCCTACTGCAGCACATGTGCCATAGGTTCGCCACCACTGGTACAGACTCATGACAGAGTTACAGATAACAGGTCTTGCACTGCTACTGCATTGTGTTTTCTTTCCTAGACATGGTTGCCTAAGACTGCCATGAGACCCAGAGGGGAAAAATGATATTCCTCTGTGAAGTGGCCAAAAAAACCTCCTTCACAAGATGGGCATGCTTAAAACTTTTTGATTTGGGAAAACAGTTTGTTACTCTAAGCCTCTGAGAATAAGTATGGATATTTTTAGTCTGCCCATTTTTATACCTGAGGTGTAAGACATGTCCTCTACATTATTGTGTTAAAAATGCAGGTGCCTGAAACATCTTGCAAGCTTTAATTTGGCCTGTTTGCATCTGCCTTCTCATGGGGCTGCTTCTGTGATCATTCCTACTTTCTCTCTCTCTATTATGCAAAGGCACGTGAACATATTATGTTCAGAGCAAGAAGCAAGACACAAAAGATGATGGTTGTACAATGTTGTGAATGTACCAAATTTTTCTAAATGGTATATTTTAAAGTGGTTATCCTTACATTATGGTAAATATATTTTATAATTGAGAGAAGGAGGAGAGGGAGAGAAACAGAAAAGAAGAGAAAGGAAGGGAGAGGAAAGGAAGGGACGGGAAAGAAAGAGAAAAGAAGAGCAAAGAGAGAAGAGACGAGACCATGTTTAGAAAGATAGCTATGGGACAGTAGGGAGAGGCTTCGATTTAGCGTTAGGAAATCTGATTTTGATTTCTGAGTCTTTCACGGCATCAAACACAAGATAATATCAAACAAGATAATTTTTTTATCTGAGTTCCCCTATCTACATCAGAGTCAAATATCTACTTTACAGAGCTTTTGTGAGTAGTGAGATATTATATATGCAAACACATAAAGCCTGGCTACAAAATTGACACAACACACATAACTGACCAAAAGAAAACAACATAATAGTGATGTCTTTAAAGGTAGAAAAAAGACAATGACTCACTATTGTTAAAATATAATGAAAGTAACTGAGATTAATAATTCATAATAGGTAATTAACATTACAAGTTTCAAAAATGGAAACACTGAAGAAGTAGATGTTTTTATACTTACAGTTTATACTTCATTTATATTTAATATCTTTATATTTCATGACTCTGGCCTCGAGACATTAATTTATAGCTAAAAAAATTAATGTGGTGAATTCTTTAGTACTGTGTTTGAACTGTATAAAGAGATACAATATTTTATCAATTTAAATGCACACATTTTTAAAATGTTAGTATCTCAGAAAACAGGAGTCATTGATAAGAGGCTAGATCCCCCTAAGGAAGTGTCTATAATACCGTCTTAGGTATATACAGCAAATGTTACCTTGACCATTCCCAAATGGGAATGGTCACTGTAGCCATTTGCCAAAATAATAGTCAATGAGTAAAGAGAAATCCCAGCCTTCTTGAGAATGATTGGATACAATGTTTGAGATGATACTGAGTCCTGCATCTCAGAATAAATTGTAGGTATCAGTGTCCACATTAAAGACCTACAGCAGAATGGTGGTCCCTCCATACCTTCATTCATTTCACCTGCCTCTGATAGAAACCAAACCAAAAGAAAACAAAACAACAACAAGAAGAGTATAGTGAATGGCAAAGGACTATTTAACAAAAGGTAGGTTCTAGCAAAGCTGCTGTGCAAGGCATATCTTTACTGGAATATGTCAACACAACTTCTAAGCACTTGATACATAATTACTAATCTGGTGAATGTATTCTGTTTTTGATCCCTATCAACAGAGATGATCAAAAGTAAGATACCTGTCCAAAGGAAGAAGAGTAGTCTACATTCATTGTTTTGTTCCAGGGCACCATCTGCCAACTCTGTTGCATAAGTCTGATAGCATCGAGTCTCAGCACTCACCTCTTTGTCCAGGTGATGATACACTAACAGGACTTCACAAGTAAAAGTAAAACGAAGCCTAGATATCCCAGTAAGAAAGATGAGTGTGAGGAGATAGAGGTAAATCTCACAAAGATTGAAGTATCTTTGGCACAGTGTTTAGTATAGGCATTTGAGAATATTTCCCTCTAAGGTAAATAACAAATGATTGTATTTGCCTTTCTTACCCGTTAAAGGAAGACAATATGTCTTGGGTCTCTTTGACTTTTGGAGGCAGTATATATACTGCTTGAGAATATATGTTCTAAAACCATTTGCTCATTTGTTAGATAGCCTTAAAAGCTACCAGTTTCAGGTAGGTTCTAGAACAAAAGAAGGCTCTGGGAATGTAGCTGAGTGACATAGCACTTGCCGAGAATGCACAAGACCTTGTGTTCAATCTCCAGCAGCGAAAAACAAAAAAAGAAGTGTCTACAGTAGATTTAGACAGACACACCAGCTACTCTACTCTGTAACCCACACAACCTAGCAGGTCTGACAGCACTAGTGGGGTCCACTGTGCATAATGATATTGTTATAGTGTGGTCAAATGGCTCCTACTTAGGCCTCACATAATCATGGATGGGGTTGAATCTGGTGCTCATGATTGGTTTGTTATCTGGTGCAGGGATTGATGGTGTGAGTGCAGCACCCACCCAAGGGTGCAGCTGACATATAGTTAAAGGGCGGGAAGAAGGTGTGTCTTCCTTTTCTTGCTGGTTTGCGCCTTGCTGTTTGCAGCTGCCATGAATGGCTGCCCCACCATGCCACATTGCCTGGGAGCCAACTGAGTATGGACTGAAACCTCCAAGAACTGCAAGAATTAATCCTTTCCTTCCCTAATTTTGGGCATCAGGTGTTGTGTCTCAGGAACAAGAAAGAAGTAACCAAGACAGATATTTAGTGGATTCCCTGGCAAGTCTCAATAAAAGAATTAAAGCTCAGGCTCCTAAAGTTTTGGAGCAAGTTTCTACCTTGTGAAGAACAGAAATACTTTTTTTGAAAATAGATCCTGTCATACTACTTCATCCTAATAGAGACTGTGTCCTCTTCAGGGTACACCAAGTAACTCTGTGACTGTAATTGATTATGAATGTGCTACTGTCTCTTCCCATTGATTCATAAAATAAAGCATTGAACATTTCTGAATTCTGGATCAGGCAAGTCTGGAAGGAAAAGGTAACTCACATTAGCAAGTAGCTTAGACTCTGACTTCATTCATCTCTGTTGCACCTTCACCTCACCTGGCTTCATGGAAGACTCTGACGACCAATTTATGGAGGGCAAAGGTTTATCACTGCTTTACAGATTGGTCCAATAAGTTAATGCAAGTCAAAAAACGAGCTAGTGCTGCACTCAAGTTTGGTCTTAATAGATTATAGTGAAAGGAAATACTCCAAGTGAATAAAGCTGTAAGTAATCCTTCATTTTGCATGAAGGGAAAAGGGATTGAGCTAAGGATATACATGGAATACCAGTAAGTATCAAGTAATTTGACTGGTTTGTTACTGGCCTGGAAGGAATAATATTAAAAGATAAGGAACATGAAAGTTCAGGGCAGAGGCAAACAGATAGATCTATGGGTGGGGGAACAAATTGTGTGAATTTTTGTGTATCATGTTAATGCCCATCAGAGAGTATCCATTAGTTACGCTGACTGTTGGTGACTCTAAACAATGAGATGGATGGGTGACTCATTCTATGTGTGTCAACCAGTGGCAGTACCATATACATGAATGAATTGGCCATGGTAACCAAGAAGGGGCCCATCTGCATGGTTTCTCCTATGATGTATGGTTTATCATCAAAAGGTTCATGTGCTAAAAGTTTAGTTCTTGGTGTAATGGCATTGAGAAGTAGTGGAAATGTTAAGAGGCAGGCTTGTGGAAGGTGATTAGGTCATGAGAGACCTAACCTGGGAAGGCATGAGAATAGTTTCTTCAGGACCCAGTTAGATCTCCTGAGAGAAGATTATTATAAAGTAAGACCTTGGACCCTTCTACATATGGCTGTTTTCCTTTCTGCTTCTATGTGCTGTGATATATAGCCAGAAGGCTGGCTAAATAAGCACCAGTGCTATAATGCTTGGACTTCCAGCACCAGAATCATGAGTCAAATAAGTTTGTTTTTCCTTAATAAAGTACCTAGCCTTGGGAATTTTGTCATAGCATCATGAAACAGTCTGAGATAGATTCCTTTTTATTAAGTCTAATCATGAAACTGCCCTCAAAGAAGCCTAACCTGCCAGCAATAGAGACAAATGCTGTGTCCACGATATAGCAAATTTCCCCAAAGAGAGCAGCCAGTCATTTGAGGGCAGTCTGATCACACTGTATCCTTTTCACCTTGTAGAAAATAAGTGATTCCATTTAAAAATAATCACTATTTTGGATTTAAAGTCTAATTTCAATGCTTCTGCCATTATCATTCAAGTGCTTATAGAATACCTGATCTACCAGTATGAAAACCTACACAATTTTACATCAACCTAGAGACACAGTTCATGGTAGAGATGGTGCAACAAAGGATGCATGATCTCTGTCTCACTGTACCCCATGTACCCATGTAGCCCACTATGCAGAAGCACTCTGCCTATTAGAATGATGGAATGGACATTAAGGTTCAACAAGGGTGCCAACTTTGGGATGTAACTAATAATGTGCATACACTGAAACAAAAGCCTTGTATGCTGTATTCTAAATAGCCAGAATACATGGGGCTAAGGGCCTCCGTGTATGGGTACATTTGGCCCTTCTCATCATCAACTCAGTGACCTTCAGCTTTTCGTCTATATTGCTGCCATTTTATAGGCATTAGTTCATGGGTGTAAAGATTACTTCTGCCAAACAAAATACAGACAGGCCTGATACTATAATAATCACTTGTTCATTTGGGCTTCTCATTTCAGTGGATGAGTAGTTAAGTAAAGGACGTATAGGAATATTAGACCCCTCTCTACCATAAGAAGCTACAGCAGCTACTATCCATTAGCAGTGGCAAGGAATATGTCTAGAATGTAGGGCTTTCACAGAGGCATCCCTTGGTTCTTCTGTGCCCAGTGATAATGGTGAAGGAAAAAACAGCAATTACAGCTGACAAAGGCAAGTCCCTAAAGGTTCAGAATCCTTGGATTTGAAGTCTGATCCTACCAACAAGAAATTACCCGAATCAGCCAAAGTGTTGGCCAAGGTGAGGGAAATCTAGAACTGGAGAAAGAGAGAGATGATAGCTATCTAGTATAGCCTTTAAAATCAGCTGTAACAGAGAAGTCTTTTTCACAAACCCTCTCATGTGTGCATCTTGTTATGGTTTATACATTGTGTCAACTTGAGAAGTCTAGAAGCTTAATTAAGTAAGGCAGCAGCTCTACATCCTGGGGTGTAGAGCACAAGCAGTTACCTGGTCATTGTGTCTGTTGGGAGCCCTTGAAGCTGGAAAATGACCCACACATGAACTTACCAAAGTAACAAAGAGCACCTGGGTCAACCATGTGAAAAAACTCCTACAGCCCAGCAAAACAGGAGCCTCCTAAACAATCCAGGCCTGGGTTGTTAGGCAGAGGGGCTGAAATTGACGTCATCCTTCCCAGTATATAAATAAACAGGCAGCATTGGTTGAGCAGTACCTTTCCTCCCATCAGGAGGATAAGGGCTCCACCTGACCCCAGTTTTGTCTCTTTCTTTACTTTTCTTATCCTCTCGTGGTCCTTCACCCCAAGAACCTCAGGAGCCACGTGGGTCACGGCAGTGTCAATTTGAGAAGGTCGGAAGTTTAGCTGAGAAACTCAGCAGAGCCAGGGGTCTTTGTAAACATCCTCATCCTGTGCAAA
>RJWM01043810.1:0-13609 GCA_004363535.1 Dasyprocta punctata | reverse complement strand
TCAATATAGAAAATAAAAAGTGTGTGGAGGGTACTGGGGATGCAGCTCAGTGTAAAGACTGGGTTCAGCCTCCAGTATGGGGGATGGGATGACAACATGGCAAAATGTGGAAAACTGGTATCTCTAAAGTAAAGGAGGCATTGGAATTCATCATACCATTCTTGAAATATTTCTATCAATCTTAAATTATTCACAGTAAGACATTTCAAAAACCAAAAAATTCAAATATGGTTTTATAAAAATAAAAGTTAGAGTAATAGGGCGCTAGAAAGCCCTCCCTCAGCACTGGCGTGGGTTTGAGGAGCTAACACACACACGCCGGGAGCCCAGCCCCGTCAACCCTCAGCCCGGCCCTGGTGGGAAGGGCGGAGAGGTTCCTGACTAGGCCATGCCTCACACTGTGCTCTGACTGAGGTTCCGGGGAGCTGTGGATTCCTTTCAGAGATTTGTTTTTTAGGTTCTTGTTTTCCTGAATAAAGCATTGGACAAGAAACATGCAAAGGGTAGCAAGGTTTCGCATTTATTAAAGGAGGGAAAAGGAGCTCACTCTTCGAGGTGAGGGAGCCTCTGAGGGGAGAGGGGCAGGTCACAGAGCCGCCATCTTCCTGGCAGCCATTTTCCTGGCAGCCATCTTGTGTAGCCCCTGTCCTGACATCAGGCCTAGGCCGTCCTATCAAAAACCTGCTTGATTTGCACCAGAAAATGAAGATAGCGTTTTCTGATTGGTCCCTGGTTCAGGACTTGGGACCTGCTTTTCTGAGCCTGCATCTTTGAGCTCCATGATTGACAGGTCACCCCACTGGCCCAGCCGGTTGGCTGTACCCTAATTCCTGGATCCATGGGTGGAAGTCAGCAATCCTGCTCATTTCCCCGAGGTTTTCTCTCCTGGGGGGCATAGCTCACAGACTTGCCCCACTCTCTCAGAGTACTTTTGTAAGAAACTAGGGGCCTGTGGGGTAGAGTGACCTTAGACCCCTCATTCCTGATGTTGGGGTGCAGTTATAATGTAGAAACAGGTTCAGGAGATGGTAAACTTATAGATATTTCATGGTCAGTTAGAGGCCTCTGACCAAGCTGCTGTTCTGCTGTTTCTGCTAAATTCAGTTGACCCTGACAGTGTCCACAGCTCAGCTGCAGATGACCACTGAGTCAGAGTCACTGTCAGTACCTTAAGGCACCCTGGGCCCAGTATTGCCTGCAGTAAATATCTACTAAATGAAACAACCTTTCCTCCACTAACAACAGAACGGTATTCAAACATGATAGCATATATTTAACTATTTAGAGATTCATAAAGCTTCGTAGTTACACTAGTCATGGTATAGAGGGTGTGAAACCAGAGAAGCAAAAAAGCAAAATTTGAAAACTTAATGAATGGAATGTGAGAAGGAGAAATAAAAAGTGAGACGGGGGTCTTACTGAGGAGTAAAAAAATGTAATAGTGTTAGAGAATTGTCACAAGAAAATGCAAACAAGAACATAAGAAAAAAGATAAACAGAGAGCAAAATATAGGAAATAAAAGAAAGATAGGAAGAAAAAAAGCTGAAAGACTGTCTTAGTTACTTTTCACTCCTTGCTGAGACAAAACACCTGACACGCAAAACTAGGGAAGGAAAGGTTTATTTATCTTGCAGTTTTTGGAGGTTTCAGTCCATAATCAGCTGACTCCAAGGCTGGTGGCATGGCACTGGGGCAACACTTCAAGGCAGCAGCCAAGCAAAAAGCAGTCAGAGTAAAAGGGGGCAAGAGCAAGCCTCTTCTCCTCCCTTAGTCTGTACACAGGTCACCCCTTCCCTCAAGGGTGGGTGTAGCTTCACGAATCTCCTTGCCTTCCTTTGCACAGGATGAGGATATTTACAAAGTAAGAACCCTGGCTCCTGGCTGAGTCTCTTACTTGAACTTCTGACTTTCTCAAACTGACACAATGAACAGGTAACTAACTGCTTGTGCTCTACACCCCAGGATGTAGAGCTGCTGAGTTACTTAATTAAGCTTCTAGACTTCTCAGGTTGACACAATGTATAAACCATAGCAAAGAGGAAAACAGAAAAGAAACTAAAAGTGAAAAGGGAATTAAAAAAAAAAAAACCCAGTCTAAAACAAAACCCAGTGGGGGATTTAGCTCAGTGGTGTAAGCACTTGCCTGGCAGGCGCAAGGTTGTGAGTTTAATCCCTGGTACAAAAATAAGCAAACAAACAAAAACCCAAACTTCAAAAATCTCAATGAAAAAAGTTAAAAGTAATAAAAAGGAGAAATTTTGTTTAAAAAGGGTAGTATCAAAGAAAAGCTTCCTGTGTTTTTGAATGAGATCTGAACTCCTAGGGTCCAGCCAGTCGTGATCCCGTCTACCGGCTTCAGGGCCCGCGGGCTGTGTGGCCGCCTCCTGTCCGAGCCCTCGGCCTGAGCACCTGACTCCGGCTCCGGCCCAGTCCTTGCTCCCTGCCGTGGGGCACGCTCTGCTCAGCGCCGTCTCTGCAGGATGTGCGCCCGGAGCAGGGGCTCCGCGGGCTGCTGTACTGAAGTGCAGCAGTCCGGGCCGGCTTCTCCTTTCCGGCCCCTGGCCCCATCCAGAATCGGGTTGGTTCACTGTTCTTCACCTCTGCCCCCCATGCCAAGAGGATGCGAAGTGTAGAGCTGGCTTGAAGTTGGTGGAGAGTCGGGCCCTCGCCTCAGGGGTCACGGAGGTGATGGGGGTGCCACAAGTGTGTTCTGGGCCTGTTCCTCACGTGGGGCGGGGGCACCATGCATCCAGTGTGTGCTGCTTGCCCGTGTGTGCTCAGGGTGGGGGCGCTGCCCGTCCAGGGCAGCCGCTTGCTCCGGGCAAGGGGCTCAGTGTGTCCAGGTGGGGCCTTCTTGCTCATGCTGTGTGATCAGTTGTGTCCCTCCCGAGATTTGTATGTTGGAGCCCTACATCTAGCACCTCCAAATGTGTCCACAGTGTGAGACTGGCTCTTTACAAAGCGGATCGAGTTCACACGAAGCTGTTAGAGTGGCCCACTGCAACAGGACTGGCCGGTGTCTCACACGGAGGGGAAATCTGGGTGCACAGAAAGCGTGGCCAGGTGTGCACACACAGGGGGAGACCCTGAGGGGACCCAGGGAGAACTCAGTTTCTGTGCTTTGAATGCCTGTTCCAAGGCTCGTGTGGAAATGTAATCGCCCTGTGATGGTGTTAAGAGGACGCACTTTCCAGGGGCGTTAGCTCCTGAAGGTCTGGCCCTTGGCGAGTGGGTCAGTGCCGTTATTGCAGGAGCGCCCCTCCGACGGAAGGCCGAGTTCGGCCCCCTCCTCCCTCCCTCTCACATGCTGTCTTGCCATTTGCTGCCCCGTGCCATCGAGAGACCCGCCAACAAGCCCCCCCCGGCACCCGCACCAGATCGTAGCCACTCCGACTTGAACTACTCAGCCTTCAGAGCTGTGAGCCAAATAAACGGAATACTTATACTCTGTCTGTGCCATTTTTAAAATTTTAAATTTTTCTTAGTACATGTTTGCAGTACATAGCGATTACCCTCACGGTGGGGAATCATGGAAACAGTGGAGAGAGGCTCGCGAGCTGTTTCCTAGATCTTTACAGACTGCTCCTCCCACCACGGGCCCAGAGCTCAGGAACCAAATGGCTCCACAGGGCGGGTTGGGGACAGGCTCCCTGGGCTGGCGGCCTGCAGCCCCTCAGGCCTCTGCTCTCAGGATTTCCACCCTGACTTTCTCAGGCCACTGGGGCTGAGGCCACTGCTCCAGCATGCATGCACTGAGCCCGGGTGGTGTCCACGTGGTGTTAATTGTGAAAGCTGTGGGAGCTCGACTTCCTCCACTTAGATTTCAAGGGGGTCTCAGATGCCCTAGGGGTCTAGGTCCCCAAGGGCGGACTCCCCAGTGAAAGACTCACTGAAGCACGGTACCCAGCAGCGCTGTGAGAGCGAGGAAACTCCCCAGACCTCGGCAGTGTGCGCTTCCATGCTGGGGGAGCCGCGGGCCTGATTCTCCAACCCAGGAACTCACGCACGGAGGGAGCCAGCGAAGACCTCAGGGCAGGGCCCAGGGCCTCGGGAGCCCCGATGAACTTTCAGTAACTCAGTGGTCATTGTTGATATTATGAATACGACTGGCGAATGTTTAGTTTTCAAAGGTCACAGTTCAGAGTTGAAGATTGCAAAACTGTCAGAAGAGAAGTGTACCTCCCTGTGCATTAGAAACAGCCCGCATGCTCAGGCTGCTCCGGAGGAAGGAACACCGGGAGAATTACGCATGCGTCTGCTCATAATGAGCCTATTGGGTTAAAAGAATTGAGGCTTAGGTAAAAGTCATCCATGTGCCAAAGAGGGAGATAGTTTTATGTTTATGTTCTCTGGAAAGAATTTTGGAGCTAGAAAAAATAGTACTAAAACCCAGATTGGGAGGGTTACAAAGTTCTAAGTCTCTCAAACATCTTCATTTCCTCACAGGAATCCATGCTGATTCATAGAACTGTTAATTTACACTCATTCATATTATCCCAAGTTCACACTGGTCTGAGACAGGATAGATGAAATAGAGATCAATAGAAAAAGAGACAAGAGAACTCAATTTTTTGCCTTCCTTATTACCTTGAAACTCTGATCAGATTCCTGCTCAGCTCTGCACATAAGAAAGGTTTCTTAGCTCTGAATTTCCCTAGCCATTCTCTTTCGCCTTCATGACTGAGGACATCAAGAGAAGAGGAACGAGTTTTCAGGGTGGCAGGGACAAGCAATTGCCGGGCTTCGCAACGTCCAGTTCCAGAAGTGATGCCAAGAAGTCTCCAGAAGTGCAATCATGTGTGTTCCGAGGAGAGCAGGGCAGGGCAGGCCACTCGGTGACAAGGTCAGCCAGCCCTGTGCAGGAGCGGGTCCCCATCACAGAAACCAGGGCATCCCCTTCCCCCAAAGTAAGGACAATCATCCTTCCCGTGGGAGCCGAATTGCTCCTCAGGTCCTAGAGAGTCCGCCAGAGCTCTGGAAAACAGCTGAGAGAACGGCCCACCCGACTTACCCTGAAAGCTGGCCTCTGGCTCTCGCGAGCCGCCCCCTGAGCTTGAGGTGGTGAAGCTCACTTACGTCAGCTTGGTTGCCTTGGGAGCCACTGAGGGAAAGAGCAAAGCACACTTTCGGGTGTGTCTGGGTGGACCATGGAGGACTCTATCTGGTCCACTGCCCTGTCCTGCTTGGTGCTGTCCCTGTGCTCTGCTTCCCACGAAGCAAAGCTCTCCTCCTTTAAATTGTGGGTGTTGGGGGGTGTGTCCCAGCGAGGGGAAAGCTGACCAGTGCAGACCTCCAGCATCAAATTGAACCCCCTTGACTTACTCTAGCGAAAGTCTTTGCCTTCCCCTCTTACTCTAACTCTGTCTAATAAGCCCTTCTAGGCTTTGTACCAACACATTCTGAAAATTTTTTCCCCCGCCAATGCCTACTTGACTGGCCAAATTGTGGTCCCACATCCTCTTGTGGGAACTTCTCCAAACCCATCCAGCAACAAATTCATGGAACCACAGATTTGTAGTGACTCACAAAACTATAAATCCATACTGATTCCCTAAGAGCACAGATTCATTGGATACCACTGGTTCCTACCTAGCCACCTACTTTCTTCATTTGTAGCTCTTTCTCCCACAGAGAATCTACATCAGTAACCACAAGGTACAATATTTACTCCTTTGCTCAATTATACAGCCAAGAGAGAAGGAAGCCTGGCTACCGCTCCAGCTGGCAGCAGACCTTGGCATCGTCCACATGGCACTGGGTTCAGGTGCATGCAGAATGCAAGTGCTCTGAGGTTAAAAAGGCTTCCACCCAGATTTCAGAAGAAGGCCTGGGAGGTCAGGCAGTGTGCTCCTGAGAGGGCAGTGTGTGAAGCTGTGAGTGTGGAACTGGAAGTGCAGTGGAGAACCCAGAAGTTGGAAAAGCCAGGAACATGGATCATCTAAGGAAAGCTGCAAGGACTGAGCAGAGCAGGCCTAAGAGAGAAGCAGTGCTGCAGGGCGAGTCACACAAGCATTTTGGGGCTCACAACTTACCACAGATTTCTTTTGATGTTCCACATGGAACTCCAGGACTTAATGTTTGCCCTGCTGGATTTTGGACTTGCTTTGGTCCCATTCCTTTGTATTCCCCTGTTCATATCTTTTGGAATGTTTATCTTGGTAATGTTTATCCTGTGCCATTGCATGTTGGAAGTGTTTAACTTTCTTTTCATTTGTACAGGGGCTCCCAGCTAAGAGTTTATCTTACATCTTGGAGGAGAATTGGGACTTGTACTTTTGAGCAATACTGAAACTGTTAGGATTTGGTAACTCTTAGAGATGGACTAAATTCCTTTTGCATAAAGCATGTGCATGAGTGTATCAGGGGCCAGGGGTGGAAAGTTATGGTTTGCATCGATGTGTCCCCCAAAGCCTCATGCATTCATGGGGGCAGGCTTCTAGAGTCTGTGACTGATTCATAGTCCATTGGTGGGATTATGGGTATGAGTGCTACACCCAAGTGAATGTGTTCTACATGCAACATACAGAACAGAAAGAGTCTTCTCAATGCATGCCCTCCCTTTTTGCTCTTGTTGCTTTTGCTGTTTCCCACCACCATGAACTATTGCCCCTCTGCCATACCACCCTGCCTTGGAGCCAGCTGATTACTTACTGAAACCTCCACACACTGTGAACTAAATAAATCTTTCCTTCTTTTAACCTTGGGTGTCAGGTATTTTGTCTCAGCAATGAGAGAAAAGCAACCAAGACAGATTCCTAATCAAACTGTTTGGTACCAGGCAAATTATCTAACATACACCTAACATTAATATATAGTTGCTTAGATATCCCAATTGTAAAATGAGAATGGTATTTAACTCAGAAAATTATTTTCACATCCTCCTATGATATCACACATAAAACAGTCAGCACAGCATGTAACATATGATGGGCACTGACTGTGTGCAGTTGCTGTGGTGCCTGGCATTAATATCCACAGGATCACTAATCAGAGGGGAAGTAGGAACCACATATGTGAAGTCCCCACCTCTGAATGTGAGAAGTTTTAGGAACATTCTACATCTAAACTGTAACAGAAGTGGGTCAGTAGGTGTGACCCGGAAGGATGTATTCTGGTCTCTGGGTTTTCCCTTCTCTGGGTTTTCTCTTTCCTGTTATTTCTGGGAATAGACAAGTAGAGCTTTTAGACTAATAGATTTGCAGGCAGTCTGAGTATTCATAGTGTGAATCACTACTTTTGGATCTTAGATACGATGTCCTGATTCACTAGATCACAACCACTAGCAACAAAAATATGTCTTTCCAAAAATGTTTTGTTAAATTTTTTTTATTTTAGACAAAAGGAGAACAAGAAATCAAAACATAACAATTTCACCCCAACCAAAAAACAGCAACAATCATCAGCATATTGGATATTCCCAAAAATTATTTAAGACAAAAAATACAGACATGAAACATTATCTAACTAATTGTTAACACAATTGTTTTCAAATGAACATTTCACATTAAAGATAAAATCTGAAGGTGACCCTCAAAAAATTACATTTTACTCAAAATCCTTTTTTCTCTGTCACACCAAATTTTTTATATACATAGATTTTGTTTCAGATGACATGATACTCTCCCCAGAGGATCCCAAGAACTCCACACCTGTCTTTTTGTGACAGCAATGTATTGAGGTCTCCCAATACAGTTGTATTAAGGCTTACTTGATTTTTCATGTCAATTAATAATTGTCTTATATTAACTGGGTGGACTAGTATTTGTTGCATATTATCTCTTCATCTTAGATTATTCCCTCACCAATATATAATGACCTTTTTTGTCTCTTGAAATCAAAAACATAACAATTTCACCCCAATCAACAAAACAGCAACAATCATCATTGGATATTTCCAAAAATTATTTAAGACAAAAAATACAGACATGAAACATTATCTAACTAATTGTTAACACAATTGTTTTCAAATGAACATTTCACATTAAAAATAAAACCTGAAGGTAACCCTGAAAAAATTACATTTTACTCAAAGTTCTTTTTCTCTGTCACAGCCAATTTTTTTATATATATAGATTTTGTTTCAGATGACATGATACTCCACCCAGAAGATCTCAAAAACTCCACACCTGTTTTTTTGTGACAGCAATGTATTGAGATCTCCCAATACAGTTGTACTAAGGCTTACTTGATTTTTCATGTTGATTAATAATTGTTACTATTTTAAACATATGTGTTTTAAAATGTAGGTGGATGGAGATGTACACAAATACAGATACAGATTGTATCAGTAACTTTCTCATCACTGGGACAAAATGCCCAGCACCCACAATTTAAAGGAGGAAATATTTATGTTGGATCATGTTTCAGAGGATATCATGGTAGAGGAAGCGCATTCAATCCACATCAGCCACGAAGCAGGGAGAGAAGGGAAAACCAGAGACCAGAATACCTCCTTCCGGGTCACACCACTGACCCACTTCTGCTATGGTGTAGATCTAAAACGTTCCTCACGCTTCACACATTCAGAAGTGGGGACTTCACATGTGCGGTTCCTACTTCCCTTGAGCTGCTCCAATCACTGACCTTGTGGATATTAATGCCAGCAGACGACCAGAACAACTCTCCTTGGCATTTGGGAGTTGCGACTGGTGCACTTTTTTAGCAAGTACTTGGTGGAGGAGGGGATCTGTCACTAAGTAAAATTCCAGTGCAATTTTAGCCTAAACTCAAGTGCCAGTAATGGGTGGATAGCATGAGTCCCACGGAAGCTCTTTGATACTATTGCAGTCCACTGGAATCCCCTTACTACCTGTCTTCCTGTGTTCCTGTGCAGAAAAACTTGTCTGCCTTAGTGAAGTTCCAAGAATTTGGAATATAATGTTATAGTTTAAAAAAAAAGAGCTTGTGGTTTATCTGCCTCACACTCAACACTGGATCAGTACAATTAGTAAAGGGCTTAAACTACCACTGCCCACATATTGCATGAGGTGGGCCTCACAAAACATCTTGGTGTGTCAGTAATATTGTTAGGTATATATGGTTACAGGAATAATCTCCTCTTAGGAAAGGAAGCTTATGGGAAAAAATGGCCAGGATAGATGTATTATGCTGTGTGTGCTAAGACCAGATTGCTGGAATCCAACTCAGCGTGCAGGTAGATTTGTATGGTGCAATGGTTGATACATTGTGTCAAGTTGAAAAGTTTAGACTTATAACTAAGGGACTCAGCAGGGGGTCAGGGTCCTCACTTTGTAAACATCCTCATCTTATGCAAGAGGAGGGCACAGAGATTGTGAGTGCTACAACCCCCCCAGTGCATGGGGGTAGCCTGCTCACAGTATAAGGGGCTCTTCCCCTCTCTGTCTCGACTGCTTTTGCTGTCTTCTGCTGCCTTGAAGTGTTGCCCCTGAGCCATGCCATCCTGCCTTGGAGCCAGCTGATTATGGACTGAAACCTCTACAAACTGTGAGCTTAATAAACTTTTCTTTCCTTCTTCTTGAGACTGATACCACAGTAGTCATTAAGTTTCCTGCTGATTGCCAATGGTTAGTAGCATTGACATTTTCTTTGGGCATGAGATAGGTTTTGCAGGTGCTTTTGCTGATTCTCAGAAGAGTTAATTTGGCTACTCCTTGTATTGGATCCAGAACTATGAGGTACCCTCACATGGGATCCTCACTGGTGGAACAAGTTGTTTTAAAAATAGGCATTAAGTGTACTACAGTGTGTTGGCTTTCTACCACTGTGAGAAAATGTCTGAGAAAATCAACTTGAAGTAGGATTGATTTGTTTCGTCTTACAGCTTCGAAGGTTTTAGCTGGTGTTCATTTCGCTGTCTTGCTCTCGCCCCTGTGGTAAGGGGAGCATGTTGGGGACACACGTGTTGTTTCATGGTGGACAGGAGACAGAGAGCAAGGAAGGGTCTACAACAGGGCGTGCCCAAGGTGATCAGACTCCTCCAATGGGGCTCCACCTCCTACGGTTTCCAGTAGTCCTTTCATTTGTAGACCCATCAGCTGATTAACCCATTAATGCAGTTTAAATCCTTAAGTTTTCCAGAAGCCCTACCTCTGAACACTGTTGCATGGGGAACCAAGCCTCCAACACATGAGTTCTGGGGAATATTTGAGATCCAGATCACAGAAGTACATCAACCTGTTTCTGTCTACTTGTTGCGCAAAGCATGACTGAGTTTCACGGTGGGACTACCTGCGGCATTGCCTCAATTCTAGTGAACCTTTTCAGGGTGGTCTCAGTAGCTGTAATGGTGTCAGGTGTGCCTTTGGGAGGCGGCAGTGGGACCACATCAGCAACTTTTCTTCCTGGGTTAACTTCACCCTGGTCTTTCCATTACATTTTTATCTTCTCTACAGCAAGGTCTGTACCTTTTAAGTTGTTTGTTTTGTTTTGTTTTGTTTTGTTTTGAGATAGGGGCTTACTCTATAGCCCAGCCTGGCCTCCAGTTCATGATCCTCCTGCCTTATTCTCCTGAGTGCTGGGGTTATAGACCTGCACCACCATTCTGAGTAGGATGTGTATTTTTTTAAAGAAGCCCCCAGAAGAGTAACAGTGGATGGCAGTGGTCATCAGATATTTCCTTAGTCCTTACTAACGGTGATGTTGGTTGGACCAGCAAATTTTCCAATAGTTATAAGTAGGATAGGAAAACTCCCATGCAGATGGCAGTGGATTAATCCATCAATCTGATGAAATATGCTGTTCATAAGATTTGTCTTTGCCACGCACACTGAGCAGCTATGGTTATTTTCCATGGGCAATATTTCGGTTGTGGTTAAGCCTGCTTCCATGGAGTGTTGCACAAACCTTGCAGCAGGAACTGTGGAGGGTTCAGTTTGAGAGAATTCCTAAGCTCACTGTAACTGCTTACTTTGTATACATGCCCTGTCCTAGGTTAAATTATTGCATATACATAATCTGCCATGTTTATATTAACTACCAGCAACAGAGGAGGTATATGAGATGTGCCCTGGGTCCCCCAGTTCATGCAAATTCTTTCCTCTTCCCTGTTTATACTAGAGGAGGCAGTAGATTGCTGTAATTATTAGGAAGGAGGGCAGTAGTTATAAGCATGTGCACTGTTGGTATGATTTATCATCATCTCAGGGGTTAGTAAAAAGTATAATTTTATTTCTATAATTCCTTAACATTCTGATGCCCCCTGCCTTGCCTTTGTTGCCCAGAATTACCTTTGCTATTCTTTTGCTTCCAAATGAATTTTAGGATTTTTTTTCTCTAGTTTTGTAAGATACACTGTTAGAATTTTTTTCCTAAACATTTTTTTTTATTTTAAATAGAAGAAAAGTAAGAAACCAAAGCAAAACAATTTCACAACCAGCCAATAGGAGAGTAACAATAATCAGCACATTGCATATTGTTACATTCGCAGCAGTTGTTTAGGGCATAAATGAAACATTGTCCAGAAAATTATTAGCACAAAACTTTGCCCTCAGTGAATCAAAAGAAACCAGCTATGTGACCATTTTTTTGCTATGATTGCCCTATTATTTTCAAATAAACATTTCATATTAAAAATGAAATCTGAAGATGACCTTGTGAGAACTACTTTTCACTCAAAATTCTTTTTCTTTAACTGTCTTAACTAATTTTTATATACATAGATTTTGTTTCAGTTCATCACACAAATGCAACAATGCGATAGTTACATATGTGTGACTTATTTAGTTCACTGAGAAGTATATTTTCAATACTCATCCACTGAAGAGTGAAAATGTCTAGTTGATTGTTCTTTATAGCTGAGTAATATTCCATTATATAGAAATACCACATCTTTTTTGTCCAGTCCTCAGTCAAGGGGCATTTAGGTTGTTTTCAAGATCTAGCTATTATGAACTGGGCAGCTATAAACATAGGTGCACATATATCACTGTGGTAAGATGTTTTTAATTCTTTCAGGAAGATACCCAGAAGGGGAATAGCTGGGTCAAATGGGGCCTCCAATCCTAGCTTTCTGAGGAATCTCCACAGTGATTTCCACAGTGGTTGCACCAGCCTGCAATTTTTTTTTTTTTTTGGTGGCACCAGGGATCAAACTCACAACCTCACCCTTGCCAGACAGGCGCTTAAGTCACTGAGCCAAACTCCAGCCCTAGTTTTTTGAGGCAGGGTCACACCATGTAGCTCAGACCGGCCTTGCGCTGGTGTTGTAGCCCAAGCCAGCCTAGAACTCACAGTGCTCCTCCTACCTCAGCCTCCCGAGTGCTGAGATTAAAGACGTATGCCACGATGCCTGGCAGCTTGCATTTTGATTGGAATTGCATTAAGTATGTATAACAGTTTTGGAAGTACGGCCATTTTCACTATAGTGGGTCTCCCTACCCAAGAGCAAGGAATATCTTTCCATTTTCTGTTATCTTCTTTGATCTCCTCTTTCAGAGTTCTGTAGTTTTTCAATCTAGAGGTCTTTTGTGTCCTTCATTAGATTGGTTCCGAGGTATTTCATTTTTTTGGATACTATTGAAAGCTGTTGTTCCCCTGATTTCTCTCTCAGTGAGTTTGCTATTCACGTACATGAAGGCTATTGATTTTTGAGTGTTGACTTTGTATCTAGTTACACAACTGAATTTGGTTATTAAATCTAGAAGTCTTTTGGTGGAGCTTTTGGGATCTTCTACGTAGATTATCATGTTATCCATGGATAATGATAATTTAACTTTTTCTTTTCCTATTGTTATTCCTTTTATTTCTTTCTCTTGTCTAATTGCTCTGGCTAAAGTTTCCAGAACCATACTGAATGGAGTGATGACAGTGGCCATCCCTGTCTTGTTCCTGATTTTAGAGTGAAAGCTTTCAGTTGTCCATTTAGTGTGATGTTGGCTGTTGGTTTGTCATAGGTGGCGGCTTTTGTCAGATGGAGATAAAGACCATCTATTCCAATTTTCTGTAGGGCTTTTCTCATGGATGGGTGCCGGACTTTGTTAAAAGCTTTTTGTGCTATTGAGATGATCGTGTGGTTTTTGCTCTTGGCTCTGTTAATGTGTTGAATTACATTTGTGGATTTACATACGTTGAACCATCGCTGCATCCCTGGGACGAATCCCACTTGCTGACCCCTTGTATTCCGGCTGTGTCGTCACCCACCTTGTGCTCGTCACAGCACCTTCTTGGACCTTCCAGACTTCCTTGCATGTGGACCTTTGGGATCACGCTGACTCGCCCTAATAATCCAGGATAAATTTCCCATCTCGAAATCCTGAATCATACCTGAAAAGTCCCTTACTCTGTTCCAGGTAACACAGCCACAGTTTCTGAGATAAGGATGTGAATATCATTGGGGGTATTATCTATCTATTGTAGGGAAAGTCTGGACCCTTATGTAGGGTTAGATCATCGAGCTGCTCCATTAAGAAGTAGAAAGGAAATAGCCTCCGCATCGCGGCAAGCAGCTGGGCTGACAGCCTGTGTTCTGATACCTGCGTCTGGGCAGGCGACACTTCCCTCCTGGTGCAATAGCCCACCAAACATAATCCCCTAGTGTAAGTCCAATAGCCCACCAAGCAGTGACCTCAAAGGGGGTGGAGATGGGGTCTCTACCCCGTAAGACAGGACCACAGCCCCAGATTCAGGGGT
>RJWM01043809.1:0-13730 GCA_004363535.1 Dasyprocta punctata | reverse complement strand
CTATAGTTACTTCATTCTAGATTTCCTTTCAGGTATCAGGAAAATGCTTTGCATATTGCCTACCTTCAAATTTCTGGGTAATGAAAATATACCACATCACCTAAAATTAAATCTCAAATATTCACTCTTACTGCTTACTCTGATTCAGCATCTTTGATGTACTACCTCCAAACGATGATGCAAACTAAATAAATCATGGCACAGTTTCTCAAAGAGCTTGCTTGCCCTGTATTGCAGGGTTGTAGGAGGCATTAAATAGGCTTTTTGTTTGTTTGGTTGGTTGGATCAAGATATTTTCACTGCTGCTGTGGCCATAATTCCTATTTCTGAGCTTCCTATTCTCTGCCTTTCTTATTGTCTTTTCTTATTATTCCTATTTGTCTCTCACTCCTCTCATTGACTCTTGTCCTGAATTCTCCTTTTCATATCTATCCTTTCACTCATTTCTCTCTCTCTCTCTCTCTCTCTCTCTCTTTCTTTCTTTTTTTCCATTTCTTCTCAAGTCTTCATATTTCTTCTTTTCCTTTCTTTCTTCCCCTTCACTCCTTTCCTTCTGCCCCTGGATTATAGCCTTTTAACCCTGTCCACGGTGCTGAATGCTAAATAAAGCAATTTAGGATTTAGTTCATTGTATGGGTTTATGACACTGCTGAAACTCTGCAAAAAATAAGAAAATAAAATAAAACTCCACAAATAAAAGGTAGCTGATTAAATTCATATTACGCAAAAATATGCAACATTGACAAGAGTATGTGTTAAGTATTAACCATTTTGTATGTTATGTAGCTCGTTTTATGTAGTCTTATGTCCAATGAATGTTACACTGTAGTTAAAGATAGTTGGAGCCAGAGAAAAATACTTTGTTTACATTGGATATTGGGTTTGCTGTAAGTTATTCTGTACACATTACAACCTCATGAGATTTGGGTACTCCAAATCTGTACATTTCCTGCCTAAATAAGTTTAAAAATTTGCCATATGTATGGTAGGTTTTGTAATTATTTCTTGTAATTTATTTGACCCTTTGGTAACTTTTTGGTACAGGAAAATAAATGAGAAAGATGAACCCAAAGCCGTGATTAGCAGATATTCATCTGATGACACATTGGACAGGTAAAGTGCTTTTGAGCCATCTAAATGTAAAACTTATATATTCTTTATGTTTAATATGTATCAACATATTAAGTTTCATTTCTCATAAAGCTATGATACATTTACATATTTACTGAAATAAGGTTTGTGCCATTAATATTTTACCACTAGGGAGAGAGGACTCTAAAGATTGAATTATCGTCTTCAAAACTCACAAAACCCTGATTAGATTACATTGGTTTCCTAAAACCCTGGTTTTATGAAATAGTAGATTAATCTGAGTAACTCTGAGAAATCCTGATTTGAGTATAGGTAACATGCTTTGTTAGTTCAAATTAAAATGAAGAATACAGTTGTTTTTGTAAATATGAATGGTTCTTGTTTCAACATTAGGTTCTTCCATCCTGATGATAGAGAAACAATAATTTCTGTATGACAACTTATGAAGAGCCTGTGAATTTCAATAACATAGTAGTTTCAATTCACGTTAGGGTAAAGGTGTTAGCTCTTTACTTTAGGAAATTAAACTACTTTTCCAGCACTAGAATAACTGTATGACTCATTGAATGGAACCATTACACTGTAGCTTTTGCTCGTTCTCTCTTACATAGTGAGAAAGTGCTCATCCTTATAAAGAAAATTGAGAAACTTCTGTTCAGTTTGAAATGCAAATCTTACAAATCACATTTTTTTTTTTTAGATTTGGTAGAAATGCTTAGGAAGGATAAGAAAAAGGCAAAGTTAAAATCTTCAACAGAAGTTAGGCACAATGCATACCCAAGACTGTTGACAGTGGAACTCACTCCTTGTATCTAAAGACCTGCTGCTATTGTGCACAAAAATGACACATGTTGAACTTTAAGCAGATATGTGAAATTTATAGTAGCTAATACACCTAATATTCAGATTGTGAGCTGGGTGTGGTGGCGCACGCCTTTAATCCCAGCACTCAGGTGGCTGAGGTAGGAGGAGCATTGTGAGTTCGAGGTCTGCTTGGGCTACAACGCGAGCACAAGGCCGGCCTGAGCTACACAGTGCCACCCTGCCTTGAAAAACCAGGGCCGGGAGTTTGGCTCAGTGACCTAAGCACCTGTCTGATAGGTGCGAGGTTGTGAGTTCAATCCCCAGTGCCGCAAAACAAAACAAAACAAAACAAAACAAACAAACAAAAAAATTCAGATTGTGCCAGTGTTGATTACTATTACAAACATATAGACTCATGGTTTTCAAGTCAATTACCTTAACAGGACCACTGACTAGAGTTGGCCTGTCTCTTAATTATCATCCTTGCAAAAAAAAAAAAGAATTTGTAGTACATGCTCAAGATTACATCTCCACACTAGTGCACAAAGAAAAGGTAAACAAAATAACTGTTCATTCATCCTGGTCTTGTGGGCTGTTGGATTGAACGGCTAATTGAAGTAGGAAACCCTATTTCTAGAAAGTAATTTTAAAATGAGATGAGTAAACCTCAAGAAAAGTAGATATGTGGTATTCCCAAGCCTTTGTAAGGCTGTATATCAGATAGTTCAGACCAGTCAAGGCCCAGCGTTGGGGTGTGAGAAATGACATAGACCTTCGGGGTAAATGTGTGGCATCATTCTCAACACTTGCTGTAAACTAGAGTCTCTGAGGGAGCTTTTAAACTTTATCAATGCCTTGGTCTTCTTGTACCTCTTTCCTCATGTTCTGCTTTAACTAACCTGAGGTGCGAGCTGGAAATTATTTTCAAGTTTGTAAAATGAGTCTAACATTCAGCCAAGATTCAGAACCAGTGCGATAGCTCAGACCTTTCATTTTATACATAGAAAATGGGACTAGAGATTATATTATTTACACAGAAGTTGAGTGACACATTTGGAAGGAATATCTTGGTCAACTTGTTCCCAAGGCAGTAAATATGATGTGAGGAAGACAACACAGTGGTCAGTAAAGACAATTTTGGCAGCAGAAGTGAGGCTTCCATAATTCAGACCACTCCAAAATGTGAGATCTGGAGTCATTTCAGGAGGAAAACGATCAGATATATCTGGTACATGTACCTGTGTATTTATATAATAATACATTAGTTTTAATTAACATATGAAAAATACTGAGTTTTGACATGAGAAGTTTCCTTTACATTTTGGGGTAGGAATACGAAGTGTGTTAAAACAACCATAAGTGAAGAGTAATATATGTAGCATGAAGATTTTAGTCCACACCCTGAAGGTGGTGCAATGGTTAATTTGGAAAACATAGGTTAGAGAGTCCTCTAGTGCTCAACTATGGAATAACTTTTCTTTTGATCATTCCGGTTGTTTATTTCCTGTTTCTTGAACTAACTCCTATAAAAATAACCTATTTCATATTGCAAGTTGGGAAATACAAAGTGAATATCCCTCAGCAATTAAAAATTCACATATATGTTAGAATGGTTGTTTAGAGTTTTCTCCATTATTGTTGGTAGACATCTTTCCCAGTGATATGGAAGAGATCGAGAAAAGTCAGAAATAAGGAAAGACATGTTAAGATGTCGAATACATTTTGGGGTCAATTATGCTATATAATTAGATGCATGAAATTAGCCCCAGGGAAGAAACTTTGACGACAGAAGTACTTCCTAATTGTGTGTCCAAGAGAAAGTCATCTAACTTCTTTTAGACTCCATTTCTTCATCTGTAAAATGAAAATAATTACACCTACCTTGTAGGAATGTTCTGAACAATTGAAAAAAATTTATGAAATGACCAGCAAAGCATAGATAGCTATTTTTTATTATTATAGGTAGAGTTTCCCACACAGATATACACTTTGGAATTTTTATTAACTTTAATTTTAACATGAGAAATCACCTTGAGATCATTTGCTAATAAAGTTCTGTTTGCTTGAAATGAATTGTTACTTTTCCTGTAGCAACTTATGAGGTTGTTTTTATCTCATATCAGAATCTCATAGGTAACTATAAAGTCTCATAGGGGTCACAGGAACTTTTACAATTTAAGATCTCAGATTGCCTCACATTGTATTCACAGTGATTCATTGCAAAGTTGTTGAAATTTAAACATCTCAGGGTTTAAGAGGCTTGAATTAGTGCAAGGACATTACCCCAGTTTTTGGCTCAAAAATCGCCTTAGACATGAGTTTTTAAAGTACAATTTTAGGATTCTATTTGTATTGTGAGTACTCTGTGGAGAATATGGAGTTCTGAAGTGTTACAACTTCTTCTTCTTCTTCTTCTTCTTCTTCTTCTTCTTCTTCTTCTTCTTCTTCTTCTTCTTCGGTACCAAGGATCAAACTCACAACCTCGCGCTTGCCAGGCAGGTGCTTAGGCCACTGAGATAAATCCCCGGCCCATGTTACAAGTTCTTCCTCTTTCCTTTTAGCATTAATAGTAGTTTGTGAGGTTGTGAACCATAAACAGAAACTGTTTTGTAGTTGACTCAAAGTTCAATATATTAGAGTCATCACCCAATATTTTAGTTCAATATGTCAAAATAACATCTAGGAACTGAAATTATTTTTAGTTTATGACAATGATAATTAAGTCATATTTCTCCTGCATGATTTTTTTTGAGAGAGGCAGTCAGTATCTATCTTGGCAGAGATGGCTTGTATAGTCCGGTCCTAAAGTGGATGATAAAAGTGAAAGTTTGGGGAAGTTGTAGTAAACGTATAGTATGGGATAAATGGAAGAGTCTGCTCTCTTTGTGTTCCTTGTTTCACTTTCCTATATCCCACTTTCTGCAAATCTGCAGAATGTTCCAGAAGACAGCTCCAGGTCTTATGAAAAACCTTTCTGTCTGATGTGAGGCAAGCAAGGAAGGAGAAGGGGCTGTAGTCAGGAGACCCCACCATGAGATGAGTGCATGGGATGGCAGTATCTCTGATTGTTTTCTAGATCTACATGATTTTTTTCTAGATCTACTCTCTTTGAGGAGACCTGGGAATAAAGAGACTAAAGTTTCTGATGGCCATTTGGGCCTATTAATTAAACATATCAGTCAAAGAAAACTGATTCATCAAGATCAAGTAACTTATTTACTCATTGTCTCAGGAAATCTAGATAGTTTAACACAATAGAACGAATTGCTTGATGCCCCTGAGTCTGATATGATTTGCTGGAGTCCATGCAGTGACTCAGGGACCTAAATTCCTTCAGAATTTCAGTGTTGCCATCTTCAGTCCGTGGGCACCAAAGGGATGATGAGTGGGGGGAAGAGCGTATGAAAGATTATGCAGAAGGTTTTATCATAAGTCTGGAAGTGGTAAATAATATTTCTGCCCCATTCTTTAGCCATAACTCAATCAAGAGATCCTAATTTAGTTGCAGTTAAATTTGCTAAATGTGGTCATTTTCTTACTCAAGAGGAAAAGAAAATGAGTTTGGCAAATATATAGTGTTGCTTATACCACAAAAAAAAGAAATAATATAAAAAATATGTTTCACAAAATAAAAATTAAAATTTTGCAGGGGATTTAGCTCGACAGTATAAGTGCCTGCCTGGCCAGCGCAAGGCATTAGTTCAATCCCCGGTACCAAAAACCAAACCAAACCAAAACAAAACTAAAAACCCAAAAAATGAAATAAATATTTAAATGTTCCATTGATTCCTTTTACTGACATAGGAAGTATTATCATTAATTAGATATGTTATTAAAAATACAATATAAAAATAATTGAGTAAAATGCTCAATGAATCAGAGACAAACATGTAGGTTGTCATTCTTTTAAAATTCAAGACTGTATCAAAATAACCTTGCAAGTAGATTTTGTCATGTGTCCCTTTGTTTTTTACTGTAAAATCTGACACCTGAAAGACAGTTTTCTTTAGAAGAGAGCTGGGAATTTACCTCAGCAGTCGTAAGAGCCTGCCTGGCAAGTGCGAGGTCATGAGTTTGAAACCCAGTACGAAAATAAATAAATAAATAAATAAATAAATAAATAAATAAATTCTTAACTGAGCGTGGTGGTGCACTCCTGTAATCCCAGCACTGGAGAGGCTGAGGCAGGAGGCTCGTTGCAAGTTCAAGACCAGCCTGGGCTACAAAGTGAGCTCAAGGCCAGCCTGAACTGCATAGCAAGACCATGTCTCATAAAGACAAATAAAAAAAAAAGACAAAGGTTATGTGGTAAAGCTACTCTAGCATGAAGAAAGCTTGAAATGTTTACCCACAGTCTTATTTTGATTATCACTACTTTTGTGTTCTTTCTTTATAAAGGATCTCAGACAGAAACAATACTGCTAAAACATTTAAAGCCAATACCTTGGATAACCGACTAACCAACAGGTACCAGTGTCTACTAACTTTTTCAAGTACAATCATTTCCTAAGTGCTATTACTTAAAATTCTTCAATCTTACTTAATGTCTTTCTATAGATTCTTTTTTTTTTTTTGAGACAGGATCTCACTATATATAAATGCTTATCCTATTTTTTTTAGCACACATTTTCTGAAGCAAAACCTTTATTCCTACTCCTGGCTAGAATAAAATATTGTCTGACTTAGAAATCCAGAGATCTCATTACTTCAGGTTATTATTCTTACCACATTTATAAGGTGTGACAAAACATATTAAAAATAATAAAATATTGTTACAGAAAAAGAGACATTGACATTAGTTACCCTCAAAATACTCTCATTTAAACACATTTTTCTTGATCTTGCAACTTTCTAAAGCAGTTTTGGAAAACTTTTGTGAGTGCTTTTCTCTGTGACTGCCTTGATGTCCTTTAAAACATTTTAGTAATTTCTATCAAATAAAAACATTATAGTATGTTCACCTTATTCTCTGAATCTTGCTCGATGTGACTTCTAGTTCTTTCCCAAAGTCAAAATGACCACGAAAGGTAAGTGTTTGATTTCATCCAGGGCATAGAGGCAGCCACAGTAGTGCAAGAAGGGACACTCATGAAAGAGGACTTCCAGAACTGCTTCAGAAAGCAGCAAGGATGATGAGATAAGTGTGTTTGAAGCAAGAGGAAGTATTTCGAGAAGAATTAATGTGAATGCGTCTTTCACTGTAATACATTTTTACAATTTAAAGATTCACCATATCTTTTGATCATACCTCACATGTTTAAGGTGTGCTGATGGCAAGGTGATTAAATAAATGCACAGGTAAATTTTACATTCTTACTGCTGAAGAAAACTACTGAACCCAATGAATTAAAAATGCTGGGATTAACCAATACTGAATTTGCTGAAATAAAAATTTCCTTTGGAATCTAGTAAGTGAGATTTAAAAATATCCTGAAATCACCTTATAAAGTATCTTGAAATATGATGTTTTCTTTTTCTTTCTTTTAAATGATATCTAACTTTTCACAATAATAACAATGAATTTATGGATAATTACAAATGGATGCAAGAATTTACTAATTCTTTGCTGTTGCTCAAACTGTGCCCTTTATCCTCTCTCCCACCAGAAGCTTGTCCACATTTAGATCTTCAGATGCAACCAAGTCCTGTGTACTTTTCTTCTCCTTCTCCTTCTCCCTCCTCCCCCTCTCCCCCTCCTTCTTCCTTTTCCCCCTCTTCTTCTTCTTCCTCCTTTTCTTCTTCGTCTGTTGTTGTTGTTGTTATTGCACTGGGATTTGAACCCAAGGCCTTGTACATGCTAGGCAAGCACTCTACCCACCAAGTTACATCTCTAGCTCTTGTGTGCTTTTCTAATCAAAGCATATGTCTTTGTATGTGTTTGAGAAACACCAGGCAACTCCTGAAGACCCAAGTGTCATTGTAATATGGCCTCAACACTGTAGCTTTTGCAAAACTTGCTGTAGATGCCAAAATGCAAAAGTTCAAATATTTACTGGCTGGACTTCCACTGAAAATGATCGTCAACCCTCACTTTATCCAACCACCATAGCTTAGGTTTTTCTTTTTTCTTCTTCTTTTTAATTTAGACTCTGTTTTTTCTCCAGGGAACTTCTTTTTCTTTGGATTCCCTTTTTTCCCCTACATCTTAATTTCCTACCCAAACTCCCTCATATTTGCAGTTCCTCCGTCAGAGTAAATCATGCCATGAAATCATAGGTCTGCTAACAATTTACTTAGATGAAATACATTTTCCTGCCATGTCCTGCTGGAGGTTACCAGCAACCCAAATTAGGCGAACTTTTACACTTAATTAGTTTTAAACGTGTATTTATCTGTAAAGTCATGCTGGTCCTTAGCACTCAGTGCTCAGCACAGGCCTGGGTCACTTCTATTGTCATTGCTCTGTATATATTAATGAATGCTAAGTGGAAATTTAAAGTGGTATGGTTTTAAAGATTTTTCTTAAACAAACATTTTTATTGTTCAATCGTACTACAATTATGTTCGTCACAATATATTCATGAGATTAAAACATTATAGAACACCCGAACGGGCTGGCAGGAATTTCAGACAATTAGCATCATATGATGAATGACTTCTTCCCTCCATTCCTTCAGTTTGTAACTAAACAAGAACCTGGCAGTTTATAAAGTGGGTAAACTCAGACACCATTTTTGCAGATTGCTTTTCCACCTCCATTGAGCCAGTTTGCGGTGGGGAGACAGCAGGTGGGAATCTGAGCAGATTGTAAAATCGCTTCAAGAAGGGTAGCAGGAGTGAGCTGGAGGAGGGTGATGATTTGTTGTTCTTGTCATTGAACAGCCAACCTGGCAGTATGTTGAACGCAAACACCTCCCACGCCACAAGTTTCGCCCCCGTTGCCAGTCCTGGGAAGAAAAAGAGGTAGGCTGGCCTTTGTGTCTTGCTAACACCACACAGAGACAGTTTCTTACTAATGCCTGCACCAAATCCCCACCAAGGCTCTCAGACAGAGTCCGGAAACTCCCTCCTGTTTCTTCATCTTCTGGGGACCCAATGCCTCTATTCCATCGTCCCCACAGTTCAGTCCTTTTCCTCAATTTCCTTTTCAATTACTCCAGTTACTTTAGGGCTTTGGCTTTTTAGGTGATGTTTTTGATGGCAAGCTCAATGTTAAAGGGTGAGCCACTTCAGATAGCATATTTTATAGGATACTGGTACAGAGAATGAATCACCCTGAAATAATGATTGCCACATAGGTCACCATACTCCTGAAACCAGCCTACACCCAGAGCTACCTCCCTCTCCCTAGACTGGGCAGATTCTATTTCCAAGTAGAGTCGCAGACCCCTTCTGAGGACACCTGTTTTTGTGTGAGTGTCACCTCTCCCTCCAGCCTCCCCTGCATAGCCTCACACATGCCGCTTGTGCTGTATCTACGAGGCATTGTGTGGTGGCAGAGTATTCTTCATGAGACGGAGCATGACTGGGGAAGAGACTTTCACATGTTGAAGAGGGCACAGTGCTAGGGAATCACGACACAGATGAAAAACAGGCATGCCCAAACCTTGCTGCTTTAATTTTTTTCTTTCTTTCTGGGCACCTAGGATTTTACCTAGTATAAGGCAGACATTCAGTATTTGTTGATGGACTCACTAACTTTCTCATGATGCCACTGTAGTCCTTTTGGGAAGAGAAGACTGATTATCTTTATTTATTGTGTAGTCAGGGTTCTGGTTGTATCTGCAGAATCTCACAGAATGTGACTCATCCTTCCCTTGAACCCAAATTTCATATCCCCTTGACCCCTGATCTGCTAAAAACAATTATATTGCTGATTTATGTTAAAAAAATCAGCTTCTTTTCATTAAAATAAAAAACCAGACTCTAAAGTTTGTAAGAGAAATTTAAGATCAGTCACTTAAATTTCTCACACATTGCAACAATGTTTGTTTCCTCTGGTGAGCCAGACTTTATTCAGGACCCTTGAAAGAAGCAGTGAGGCTGTCACTACTCGTGACACAACTTCAACTGGTTCACGAGGGAGCTGTATTCCTTACACTCAGCCTGAATCTGCATCAGTTGACCCCCACCTGGTCTTAGTTCAGTCCTGTGGTGCTCAGGGAACAGACCTACTTCAAGGATTTGGAGCTGTGCTCCTGCCCTTTCCCGGGACTTGCCTTTGCTAGTCCAAATCACCCTCTGCACAGTATCGTTTTGGGTCCTCGATTTTCATTATCTTAGTCCTGACCAAAGCCTTGGTTATTGCTATCAATTAAAATTACTTCCTTGTAATGTGAGGACATTTTTTATATTGAGGTTATTCTTGCTGTGGAGTTCATTTATGTTTCCAAAATTCTTGTCAGAGTTTTCTATCATATAGTTTTTTTAAAAATTGTATTTTGAGTCCAGCATCAGATTGTTATTGTTATCATGTAGTAGTTCAAGTAGGCAGGAAAACGGGGAAAATAATGTGATAAAAACACATAAACCTGTTATATAGATATACTCCTTGTTATTCTTTTCCAGTTTCTTTAGATTTCTCTTTAAAGAAATGTCCATATAGTTTCATGGCAAAAAAAAGAAAGAAAGAAAAAGAAAGAAAGAAAGAAAGAAAGAAAGAAAGAAAGAAAGAAAGAAAGAAAGAAAGAAGGAAAGAAAGAAAGAAAATGAGTTTCCTCAGATGAGACAGTCTGGATAGTTACTTTTTATTTTATTTATGAAATAGTGTTCATTTTATTACCAAGGCCTTTCTTAAAAAAAGTAATCTCATGTCAAATTGGTTCTAGCTTCTCCTGACAAACATGAGGGTGGGATTCACCTTTCAAGCACCGCATTTATAACCGATGTCATTTCTTAACAGACAGTCTTGGTTCCCACCACCTCCTCCGGGTAGCAGCACCAGCCTGAGCGTGGAAGCCAGCAGAAGGTGAGGGGAAGATGTCAAATGTAATTGCTATGCCGCTGGGTGGAAATACACGTCAGACGTTGACAACATATAATTGTGAATGCTTTGGAATAAATTGAAGGCAATTTTGTGAGGTTTGGGCCTGAACAAGACCATGCCCAGTGTTGAGTGAGGTCAGGGTTACAAGTCCCTCTGGCAGGAAATCAGAAAAGCTACAGTAAGGAGTGGATTGGTGGATGTATTCGTTTGCTAGAATTACAGTAAGAAAATGCCACAAATTCTGTGGCTTAAACAGCAAACTTACTACCTCACAGTTCTGGGATGTGAGAAGACTGAGACCAAGGTATTATCAGGGTGAGTTTCTTCTGGGGGCTGTGAGGGAGTCTGTTCTACGCCCTCCTCCAAAAGCTGGTGGCTTCCCGGCAATCTTTGAAAGTCCCTCATCTGTGCAGGTATCATTCCTACCTCTAACTTCACCTTCATGCAGCATTCTTTGTGCCTGAGTCCAAATTTCCTTTTCTTAGAATACCAATCATATGGTATGAAGTCTCCCTCCTATTCTAGTGTGACCTCATCCTAACTTAACTAATGACATCTGAAATGTCCCTATTTCCAAATAAATTCATGTCTGATGTGGGGTTAGGACTTCAACATATGAATTTAGAGGGAACATAATTCAACCCCTCTTAGTGACAGAGAGAACAGCAGTAAGTAGCAGGTAAGGGTTGCAGTGTATGCCCCTGGCATTTAGCTGCTTCTAGGCTGAATGGAACCCAAATGGCCAGGTGGGAATGTAGGTTGCCAGCTCCTTGCAAAGATAAGGTCATGAATATGTGCTTTGTACTCGTTTGTTGTTGTTGAGAGTGATAGATCTCCCTAAATTTGTAGATCATGTGGAAGGCACCTTGTTCTACAGTTTCCACAGTAGGCTTGCCAGGAACAATGATGATAACTCTAAGACTGATAGTGGCTCTAGAATTTTGGAGTTTATCATTGAACAAAACATACAGTTTATACTGTAGACTTTAAAGAAGCATTATTTTTATTTTTATTTTTTATTTTTATTTTTTGGTACTGGGAATTGAACTCAGGACCTTGCACCTGCCAGGCAGGCACTTATGCCACTGAGCTAAAAAAAAAAATGGGTCTCTCATATGATATGGTTTTCATTTCTCCAAAATGTTTTCATGTCTCAACTCACAGAATATCACCATGTTTTCTTACTTCCAACTACTGGAAAAGAAAGTACTCTTAATCTATGTAGATGTTTAATATTAGATTGATTCATTTTGTAAAAATTTCATCTGCTATGTAGTCTTCTAATTACTCCTTTCCAAATGATGGAAATATTTGGAAATAAATATCCTTCAATATAATTTTTATTGAATCCATCAGGATATAAATAATCTTCAGTTGGTCAACAGACACAAAGACCTCAAGTTGCTTTTTATTCACACCTATTATTGAGTCTGTTATATATGATGTATTGTATGTAAAATTATTGTACACATTGAATCATCACAATGTGGAATCACATCTACCTTCTGTTAAAATTTTTCTTTGTAAACGTCATCTACCGGTGACTTCCAATTTTTTGAACTTTCAAGAATGGAAATGTTTCTAATTTAAGACACTCCAGAATGTTTAAAATATTTCCTTTCTCTTAGTATTAAGTATTTTTCTGTAGATATCTTTCACGGCTTACCTTAAAAAGGAAAGCCGGGCGTGGTGGCGCACGCCTTTAATCCCAGCACTCGGGAGGCTGAGGTAGGCGGAGCATTGTGAGTTCGAGGCCGGCTTGGGCTACAACGCGAGCGCAAGGATGGCCTGAGCTACATAGTGCGACCCTGCCTCAAAAAAGCCAGGCCCGGGAGTTTGGCTCAGTGCCTTAAGTGCCTGCCCTGACAGGCGCGAGGTTGTGAGTTCAATCCCTGGTGCCGCAAAAAAAAAAAAAAAAAAAAAAAGGAAAACGTGAAGAAGGAGTTCTGCTAATGACAATTTTTTCATAAGTATTATATTATAAGATCTATCCTGTTAAGGTCTTTATAGATAATAACTGGCACTTTTCTTAGAATTATTTATTACTTATTTCCAAAATAATGTCTTATTTTGTCTTCCACTTATTATTTCAATATCAATGTAAATTGTCATTATAAGGAGCAACTGGTTGTGTAGCTGTTTAAAAATATGCAAGGATCATTGATGAACCAATATCCCATATTTTCCATTCCCATTGAGCTTGTGGATCTGTTTGCAAAGAACTGACAGCTCCTGACTGTAAGACTACAATTTATGCTTTGCTGGATGTGATTTACATGGAAGATAAAATGAGTTACAGTGCTCCTATTTATGATTACTGGCTTGGATCCATAGCACCAAAATTAAGAAGAGGAAATTATTTGACTTGGTTGGTCAATTCAGATATCCATTCTTTTTTTAGAGTGACAGATTGTTAATATAATGCTAAACTTCTCTTTGAGGATCAGTGATAATGTCATACCAAGCTTTCAAGGGAAAGAGTGAATAATAACAATATAGCAATGCTTTTGATTTCTAAAGTGCTTTTCTTTGGAGGGGCTCAAAGTACAGCTTCTATCTCTCACCTTTAATGCCTGTGCATTCTCAGGTCTGATAAACTGCCTTTTCAATAAATGCTGAAAAGTAAGTGCAATTATTAGATCAGGCAAAGAAATAGGCTTAAAAAAAGATCTTTGTCCCCAGAAGAGCCCAAAGAAAATAAAAATAGGTCAAAAACAGATAAAAACAGGGGAAGTATGGTTTTTAATACTAGTTAATAGCACAGCGCTGAACTTATTTCCCTCTACCTTTCACTAATGTGCTGGAATCCCTCTCCCTTCTCTCCCCTCCCATCTTCTGCTCTGGAAGAATTTTCCTAAATTACTGATATCCTTACTCTCTTTCTTGTCCTTTACTTTTCAGCTTTTTT
>RJWM01043808.1:0-13610 GCA_004363535.1 Dasyprocta punctata | reverse complement strand
TTAACCATAGATATTTAATTCCATTTTTCTTATAGTTGTTACATGTTCCAGAGTTTGGAAATGTTTGACTTGCCACACTCACTAATATAACCCCTTCAGAGATAAACTATTTTAATTACTACTGGAAAAAAAAAAAAAAAAGCTAAGCAGTTCAAAAGTAGGAATTTAGGCTTACTTGCCAGTTGGGTCATGAAAAGACGGCTTAAAGTTCTTGTTTTAGTGTCTACTTTTAGACCATGAAAAGACAGCTTCAACTTTGTCTTAGTGTTTACTTTTAGGATTAACCGGCACAGGTTTAATACTTCAGATAGTGGACTCATCGAAGATGAAGCTAAACACACTAACAGTTTCCTAAAGAAATGTACTTCCTTTTAGTGAATGCCTATGGCATAGAGGAAAGAAACAGATTGAGCAGAGGAAGAGGTCAAGCTGAAGTGTAGGTTCAGTGATAACACTGCCACACCAACAGGGCATTAAATATGTAATTAGATGGGTCCATTAGTTATGACTGGTCCAATTTCAATGAAAGATCAGGAGCTGATCAGGATCAAATGTGGGTTTTCTTGGGAAAGAACCCAGCACTGAAGAGGTGGCTCTCTACTGCCACCAGTACTGTTGCCTCAGAGGTAATTTTCACATGGATATTGCAGGTACTGGGCACCAGCACTTTGACTAAAAAAAGTAGCCCATCCTCTGCTTCAGGGAGACTGGGTGATCTGTCCATCACAGCATTCACCACAGGCAAAGGGCAGGCCAAGTGTTTAACCTCTGCAAAATGAAAGTGGAGCCAGGACGGAAGGGAAGTGTTACAGTGTTGCATAATTTAAAAAGTGACTTAATCATTTTTTATAGGCATAAGCCTGATGATATATTAAAATAGTGATACCATCATTATTATTGCCTCATATAGTGGGGAAAGAAAAGTCTTTGGAACAGAACCTCTAAATTTAAAGGTCATCTTTATCATTTTTTAGAAGCAAATCTTTTAAATTTGTCTGTGAATAATTTCCCTTTTCTATGAATGCAAAGAATTACATCTCCATAGATTTTTGGAAAGTACTGACTACCTCTGAAATTATCTGAAAGTATCTAGACCTGAACTTACGTTACTGTTCACTACTTAATACTCTTTGAAGAAAACTACCAATATTTTCAACTCAATATGTTAAAAGGAGTATGTAATAGGGATTTTTTAAACATAAAAATTGATTATATAGTTTTTTTCCAAAAACTATAGACTACAATTATCTGCATTAGGTTGTGTATAGGCCCTTCTGCATAAAAATTACAATACACAAAGATTAAGAAGAATATCAGCACATGTAAACATTAAAAATTGACATCATTTTCCCATTATAAAGTAATACTATAAACAAATATTTTACATATTACAAATGCTACTTTCTTTCTATTCCTACTGTATTTCTTCACAAATATATTTACTTGCTTTTCTTAATCACTGTCTTTCTGTTAAACTTTGTGAATTTGATACTAGAGCCTTCTTGCATTCATATTCAGTCACTACTGTTTTTGTCCTGAGTTGCAGCGTTTTAATATATTAATATTGACAAAACAAGAGAAAGAATAAACGAATGAGTAAAGTAACTCATTAAAAACAACCATTATAACTTAATGAACTCAAAAGAGATCCTGGAAAGCTATGCCTTGCAGTTAAGGAAATATAGATAGAAAGGATCAAAGAGGACAATGAGTGACAAAAGGGTCATTGTTTGATTAATTGTCTATTTTTCTTTACGTACTGCCAGATAAATCAGAGATAGTATAAAAAATAGATTCTGTACAACTTTAATCCTCAAAATATGTTAGCCTGAAAGTGGTTTGGTAATCTTTAAATATTCTAGAAGTAATGGATGACCAAATAAATTAATAAGCTGAGTCAGGACTGAAGACTTACAGGTAAGAGCTCACAGGGAGTGTAAGCCGAGAACTGCAATGACGGGCTTTGGCCAGAGGAGGGAAGCAAAGGGTAACCGAGCTGCTGGCTGATTGAGCAAAACGTATCCCTCTGGAAAGTCCTCAAAACAGGACCTTTTGCCGTGGCAAGCTGCGGTCAACATTAGAAGAGTTTATGTGACGGGGACTGTTCAAGAGCCGAGAGGGACGTTGTTTCCCAAAGCCAAGTCAAGCTACTAATCAAGACCAAAGGGCACTGCAAAAAACTGGGAGAGTAAAGACAAAGCATGATACACCGAGAAAAAGCCAGGCACCAGGCTCTTCGACAAGCAATAACGAGACTTCAGAAGTGTAGTCAGGTGGAAAATAGCTTCTTCTGACAGCTCTTAGGTGGCTCTGTGAGTCATCTAAACTTCAATCTGTTTGGGGGACAAATCTGTGCTTATTAAAGTGACAAAACCTAATCCAGAAATTATCACATAATAATGTATTCTATTTTACTTTTTAACAGCTTATTCAATGTTGAGGACAAAAAGATTTAAAGATTCTTTTATCAAAGACTCATATCCTGTGTAAAAAGAGAGGAGTTGGTGAATGTTAACCACCAAAAATCAAAGTCAGGATATTATATCATAAATCCAGACAAATGGACAGTTCTACGTAACAGTCCTTGTCTCTTCTAGTGGTTCTCAAATGGGATAAGTTGATCCCAGAATGTTCTCTAGATGCGCCAAAAACTGAGGAAAAGCAAAATAGGTTTGTAGAATCTATGTTCCAGTGTAATTTTTTCCCATAATCTTGGTAGTATTTCTTTTTTTTTTTTTTTAATCTTTTAGTTTCTTAGTACATGTCTGCAGTACGTGACGTTTATATTCCCTTTAGAGTGCAGGTGTATGCCCATAGTCAGCTTCGTTTATTTAAATCTCTGTCCCTCGCCTGCCCACTTCACTTCTTCTCTAAATCCCTCTTTCCCATGTTTACTAGTAGCATTGCATTGTTTTTAGCTCACATTTATGACTTGTAATATTTACAATCGTTGTGAATGTTTGCTATATATGTCACACATCTCCTTATTTCTTAATTAAAAGATATTTTAACTCAGTGTTCTACTTTTTTACTAAATGTCTCTTCATTTCTAGAATCCTGACATGAAAGATGAAATTCTGTGTAACCTGAGTGTAAGCATAGTCATCACATGACTAACTTCATGCACAATTTAGAAAATGATAACCTTTAGGCAGCTGTTTCCTTCTAGAATCAAAAGACATATTTTTAATAAAGAAGTGCAGCCAATATTTTCTTGTCATTGTATCCAATTTCCTTGATTGTTGGACACCACAAGAAATATAACCATAACTTCAGTTATCACTTTCACTGTAGATTCTGATTTAAACTTTGCTAAATACAAAATTCCCAAATTTGAATCCTCGTTTTATTAATGATTGCCTAAATACCATGATTTTTAATTTGAAAGTTTAGACCAGGTCAGAAGTTCTCAATGTGTCTGTTTTGTTAGAAACAATAATATAATTGTTGTGATTGTGCAGAGGATATTTTCACATTTTCATTTTATCTATTTGAGTAGGAGTCAGGCAAATCTCACAGTGGGTAAAGAGGGGATTTTAAGTGTTACAAAGGTATATTATTCTTGTACAAATGTAATGTTATAATTTCAAATGAGTCCCTACAAGCAGATGTGAAATCCTAATTCAGTGTCAGTGAATGTGATTTTCTTGAAAATGGGGTCTTTTCGTATTAATTAGCTAAGAATTGTCATTACATTGCTTGAGTTACTTTGATCGCAACTGGTTTTCTGGAGTCCGCTTCTCACACTTCACCTGGCCGATGGATCAGAAGCGTGAGTGAAGCATACGCAAAGAAGGATCCAGCGAACCTCGGGAAATATCCGTGAAGACAGAGACACGTGGAGAAAAGTAAGTAATGCCAGAAGCAGAGATTCGAATGATACTGGTAAAAAATCAAGTAACTGAAAGTATTAATGGCCAGAATCTAAGAAGAGACAAAACAGATTCTACTCTAAAGTTAATATTAGTTTCTTTGTACAAAGCCAAAGACACTGAAAAACACAGTTGAGGAAGGCATATTTATTAAGAATTCAAGTAATCCTCCAAAAGCGAGGAGGGTAGTTTCACTATTTACAGACTAATAAAAGAGTCTTTATCCATAGGCTTGGCTCTATTGGCTGATTTAAATTCTTGCCTTTAAATTTGCTTCATAAATTTAAATTCCTGTCTTTATATTTACTTCATAAAGATCTAAAGCAGGACAGAATGTTTAATGTGATGGATTCTAGTTGTATTGAACGTAAAGATAGTAATTAGGTCTTGTATGTACAATCTCAAACAAACATTTATAAATGTTCAAAATTTGGTTAAATAAATCCAGTTCCTCTAATGGCAAAGTAGCTTGTAACAAATCTACTCCCTCAGAAAACAGTTATAATAACTGGGAAAATGGTCTTACAAATTCAAAATCACCAAAATTACACAGCTACTAGGGCAGGAGTAGCTCTTCCATAAAGACATAAGCATTGGTTAAATTTCCTGTATCCTCTTGTGTTCAGCATGAGGACAGGATCAGGTATAACACTTGGTCTTGTAGCATATTTAAATTTATTGCCGAGAATTTGGCTCAGTGACTTAAGCGCCTGCCTGACAGGTGCAAGGTTGTGAGTTCAATCTCCGGTGCTGCAAAAAAAAAAAAAAAAATAATAATAATAATAATAAAAATAAATTTGTTTATTTTTTATTTGAGTAGACTTGCCAACTGAAAAAAAAAAAGAGAGTTTGAGTCCCTGACACTGGAAAGATACTGAATATGTAATATTCACAAGAGGAGAAATAGAGAAGCCCCAATTTCCTGTGCAAACTCTAGTCATAATTCCGAGTGACCCTCTGTCAACACACAAGTGAAACAGACTCAAAAATAATTAAATAATTTAGATTAAAATAATTGAAGCCAGATCTCAGCTGCTGTTTATTACAGGAATACAGTTTCCAGTTTAAACTATCTGATCAGAAGAATAGGAATAATTTTCAGAACAACAAAACAGAATTGAGTCTTCGTAAAATATGCTCCATGATGTCCAGGATACAAATCAAAAGTATTCAACCTTGAATTAAGAAGGAAAAATATCCATTTTAAAGAAAATCAACAGATGAAAAATTTGAATGGTACTAACTGGTAAATTTTTTTAAAATATTACTATTATGCTGTAGGATACATTGTATAGAAACTCATTCAATATAAGACTTGAAAAAGAAAAACAGAAGATTATTAAGCTATAACTACATTACAAGTTACTGAAAACTAATAATCCAGAGTATATTTGAAAGAAGAATATGACAAATTATATAGAGAGGAACAATGACTCAAGTATCTACTAACCATGGAATCTAGATTAAATCATAATTCTATAAACAAAATGATAGCATAAGAGTCATTACATTTTTTTTTCTTTTTAATGCAGAGTCTCGCTATGCAGTTCAGGCTGGCCTTGAGCTCACTTTGTAGCCCAGGCTGGTCTTAAACTCACAGTGATCCTCCTGTCTCAGCCTCCTGAGGGCCGGGAAGAGTCACTGTAATTTGAGCTACAACACTGATTCTTATGAGAGTCTCATCTCATGCGAAGAACTTCTCCTCCAACTGAGCACTCCTGAGAGCACGGGTGTCCATTTTCCAACCCATTCTTCAAGTACAGGAGGAAAGTTTCATGCCAGGCAAAGAGACAGAGAATATCAAGCCCCAAGTGTCCCTTGAACACTTTGTTTAAAAAGTATACATTCCATGAATGCAGAGTCAATCCAAAAAAAGAAATGACTTCCTCAGTGTCCATGTGTAGAGTGGCGCTTTCCAGGAAGAGATGAGCCTTTCCCGAGAGGTCTGTTGCTGTTCTACACAGTCAGCACACAGAGTGAGAGACAGAGCTGACTGAGGAAAATGATGCTACTTGGAAACGAGTATAGAAAATTACATATTTGGGGGCATTTTTAAAAAATACAATGGAAATCTTGGTAGAGGACAATCAAAGAGAGATTAGTATCTCCACAATAAAAGACAAACTGCAGAAGAGCCAGAAGGGAGAGCTAGGAAAATACATAGCCAAGAATAGATGCCCAAGGGATCATATTCAGTTATGTAACCACCGTGGTGAACATGTGCTAGAGCATGTAAGGTTTCATGAATTAGTATTCAAGAGCAGTGGGAGTGGGATATGGAAAGACACAAAAGCATTGAACAAGTCACATACAGAGATCAGGAGAGCAGAAGCCTCAGAGTAAGAGCTGTGTGAACAATAAGCTACTTGGACCAAACGATGACTCCTAGGAAGCCAGGTCTATTAAAAATTACCTATTCTTGCAACCCAAAAAACTCATAGAATTCCCAAGACCTTATCTTCCCAGTTGCAAAAGGCAAGGGAAAATACAAGCTACTAGTTTCAGGCTGTAATTATGGGTAAACACAAAATCTTGAACTTTGCTAGTTGCTTCATGGTATTCACATATCCACTAGTAGAGGGTGAAGAACTGGCCTAGGGAAACAGATGGCTTTAGCAATATGTTTCTTTTCCTAACCCATTGCACTGTAGGCAATAGAACTAAAGGAAAAAACAGTCAAGAAAAAATCTTAGTACACACATCAGAAAATGAAAAAAGGGAAAGCAAATTTTGTAGAAAAAATTCATTCAGGTTTCTAAACATTTCTTTTTAAATCACCAATAAACACCAAGTGGAATTGAGTATATAATAAAATATTAAAATATTTTAGAATGGTTCAATGATATATATTAATAAGCAAAGTAATGATCAATGAGTACTAATCAGATAGGTGAATAGATGTTATACAATACTCTTAGAACACCCAAATTTTGATAAATTATATAAACCTATATATGGAGCACAATGAATATCAGCTAGAATAAAGAAGAGAAGTCTGCATCCAAATACATAGTAGTTAAAAAATTGAAAACCAAAGAAAATTAGGAAAATAGTAAGAAAAATTCACTCATGACATACAAAGGACCACTCAGTAAGGTGAATCATCAGAAAGAATGGAGGCAAAGGTAATATGACAACACAGGCAAAGAACTAGAAGTTAAAAAAAACAACCAACATGCAAGCTATCAATCAAGAACATTGTGATGGAGTAACTGTGTTTCAAAATGAATGCAAAACAAGTCACCCAAACAAAACTCACTGGACTTTTACCAGCAGATCAAATGCACAACAATATTAAAGGAAGTTTTCAGACTGAAAGTAAATGACCTCAGAGAATAATGTGAATTCAAATGAGCAAACAAAGAACTTTGATTAAAATAGCTAAGTAGAAACCTTAAAAAAATTGACAGCATACATGTATATTTATTTTCTTTTCTTAATGAAGTTGCATAAACTAAGCACAATATATATACATATATACCGTTAGACTAAAAAGGTAAACATATAATGTACTTAGAATGTATATCTATTCATTTCTAGCATACTCAATATGCATTTTATACCATATAATAATATGTGGCAATAGCAAAATAGAGAAGATGCACACTAATACAACTAAAAAGGGTAGGCTAAGCAAATGATAGCAGATGGTCGTTAAAATTCACAGGAAGAACACAGGAATAGGTAAATAAGAAAGTTAGCACTTGCAGCCTATATATTTTCTTTGCTTTTTTCTCTCAGCTTTTATCTAAGATATAGCATAGAAAAAGGATTAACTATAAAACTGTATTCATATATTTGAATAAATCCCCTCACCCTTCTCTCTCTTTTTCTTTACTTTCCCTTTCCTTAGTTTGCCCAGAAAAAGATGAGCAGAGCTAAAGAAAAGTAAACTTTCTATATTTCACTAGAATAAGTTAGCATTGATTAATAAACTAAGCTGAAGTATAGTTTAAAAGATAAAATTTATATTATAATGTAACCATAAAAATATTCCAAAATACAATTAAAGACAGAAACAATACTTTACTCTTTATCATGTATACCTGATTAAAAATAAAGCACTAAAAGAACAAGAAGAAAATTCCTGGCGTGTAAGGAAGGAAGCAAGAAGCAATGAGGGGAAGGTCTATCTAGAACTCTACATTCTGTAGAAACAGATCAACAACATTAAATAAAAAATTCTGCATGAAAATTAAACTCAAGAAAATATATTCAAACTAGTTATACACATATACATTGGTTTGTGTCTTTTTTTTTTTTTTTTTGGTACTGGGTTCTGAACTCACAACCTCACGCTTGCCAGACAAGTGCTTAGTCCACTGAGCTAAATCCCCAGCTAGCTTGTATCTTTAAGAGAGAAAAACAATGAAATATGCACTTTTGGGAAAATATTGTTTCTTAAATATATTTTTTCAAATTTTTTCCAATTGTGTGTGTGTGTGTGTGTGTGTGTGTGTGTGTGTGCATGTGTGTGTATGTGCTGGGAATCAAACTGAGGGCCTTGTGCTTGTGATGTAAGAACTGTACCACTGAGCCACATTCCCAGTCCTTCAATCATAGTTCTAAAAGTGAATTAAAATTAGTTTTCTTATTTTGTTTTGTTTTGACACAGGGTAATGCTAAATCACTAAGGTCCCAGACTGGGCTTTAGCTTGCTTTCTCCAGCCTCAGCCACCTAGAGTATTGAAATAGTTGGTATTTTCAGTAATGATACATTCATAGCATCTGTATTGTCAGATTGTTAAATTGTCCACCCACCAGACTGTAGCATTTTATATTCCTTAAACTATATGTACATTTCCTCCATTTACTTAACAACATTTGTTATTGTCTAATCTTTATTTTAATATATTTAAGTTGTGTAAGTTATATGCTTTTTTTTTTCATGATTACTGAGTTTGGTAGCTTTAAATTTGTAAGTAATGATGGCATATTCTTGTATGCACTGCATATGCTTATCTCTAGATTTATTTTGTATATTTAGTTGGAAGACTAACTTATCAATTTGTAATATTATGTGTGTATTTCTCATGCTTATTATTTGTTCTCTATAGAAAACCATTTGTAGCCTATCACTGGATTTTATTTGTTAATTTATGATACCTTTTTATATCTTTCGCTTTTCAATTTTTGCAAGTAAATTCATCAGTTTTTGATGGTTTAAGGGTTTCTTTAGAACTAAAATACTCCTTCTTATCTGAAATACATACTGCTTATATCCAAGATAATGAACTTGTCCCTGCAATATATTCAAACCTATAAAAAGGAGGAAAATGTAAGAGTAGTTCTGCATACTCTACGGTTAACTGAGTGAGTACTGAACCCTTACAACTGTACATTTTAAGGAAAGGACTGGTCCTAGTTGCTAGGACATAAAATCTGAGTACTTGGGAAATTTTATGTTTGTATACCTGCAAACTTCAGCCACACTAATTCATTTATATTAGCAATTTAATTTAATGTGGATACACGAGCCATGCCACATGCTTTAAGATAACATGCAACTATCAACAACTCTGCATGGAAGTACAATGACTCAGGATAGCTTCACTGGCTGGCAGTACTGTGTAAATATTGTCACATGTTTTTGTTGTGAAAATTAATTACGTTCATGCAATTCCATTAGTAGAGGTCAACATTTTTACTTTGGCTAATTTTAATTTTGGTACCTTTACTTTAAGGCAACATAACCGTGAAAAATAATAGCTTGTCTGAAATCTGTTAATTCATACAGTGAGTGAGTCATTAAACCAAAAGTTTGTTTTGGGGGCTCATAATCATTAGACTATCCAACAAAAGACAAATAAGGGTATCTCAAGTGTATATATATATATGAGTCTTGCAACTAAGCTTAATAAAATTATAAAATAGTAGTGAACTTGAATTTAAGTCAAAGAAAATTATAATTTAGAAAAAGAAAAGTTGAGTACAAAGAAACACAAAACTGGAGACCACTGGGTTAGCATCAAGTTCACCAAAATAGAAATAAATAGAGTATCAGAAGAAGAGAGGAAAGATAAGGAAAGGGAGAAACACAGCCTGTTATGAAACAATGGCCAAAATGTCGACCATCCTGGAAGTTTAATCAAACTCAAGAAGAAAGCACAAAAAAAGATACACAACTAGACACATCGCAGTTAAAGACAAAAAGGAGAAAATATGGAAGGCAATAAGACGTAACTGAACATCCACACAGGAGCAGCAATATGACGAGGGCTCTTTCTCCATAAACAACAGTGCCAGAAAGACACAGAAGAGTATGTTCGAAGTGCTAAAAATTAAGTCCAAGCAATAATTCTATATGACGTAACTATGATTTAAAACTGTCTAAATAAGAGCCTGGCGTGGTGGCCCACGCCTTTAATCCCAGCACTCAGAAGGCTGAGTAGAAGATGCATTGTGAGATCGAGGCTGGCGTGGGCTACAAAGTGAGCGCGAGACCGGCCTGAGTTACATAGTGTGACCCTGCCTCACAAAAACTAGGGCCGGCAGTTTGACTCAGTGGCTTAAGCGCTTGTTTGGCAGGCGCGAGGTTGTGAGTTGAATCCCCAGTGCTGAAAATAAAATAAAATAAAATAAAATAAAATAAAATAAAATAAAATAGGTTAATCACATTCCTAAGTAAATAAATGGTAAGTCAAAAAATATTAAACAACTGTGTTTTAGACAGAAAAGAACATTAGAATTTACCCTTGATTCACAGTAAAAAAGAAAAAAAAATAAATAAAAAACGAAGCACTCCAAAAGGTCAATGGTGTAGTTCAGCTAAATAGTTGGATCTGGTTTCAAAACAATAAATAAATGAGTGAATGGGTAAATAAATAATTAGCTGTACATATAGTTCAGTGCAAAATGTCTCAGTTTAGTCCTCAGCTTTTCAAAAAAATGGATTAAATTCTTTTATTTGTTACTTTAACTTTTTTAAAAGAAATGATATGGATCAGTTTTAATAAGAGAGTGTTAATGATTTTAATGTTCAAGTTTTATTGCAAATGTTTATGACACATAAAGTTTCTAGAATTTACGAGGGATTATTTTTTAATTTTAAAGTAGAGATTGATGAAATTATGTTTACAATATACATTTCCAGGAAGCACTATTTAAAATGTTAAAGCTTGTTTAAATATCAGTGGCAAAATCAAATCTATACATGACAAGAAGTCTGAATGACTCGACCTATAAACTGTGTTGCATTTTTAATGTGAAGTTTTGAATTTAATTTTTAAATTTAAATTTAAGAAAGTTACTTATAAAAATATTTATGACTCATTCTTTTTTTTTTTTTTTTTTTTTTTTTTTGTACTAGGGATCAAACTCAGGACCTCACACTTGCCAGGCAGGCATTTATGCTGCTGAGCTAAATCCCTGGCATGACTCATTCTTATAGTTAAGCATGAAGTGAAGCAGTGATTCCTTTAGAGACTTCCTCAAAAATAATTTTGCCAAGAATTATAGCAGATTTCACAGCAAGTAAACCCTAAATATCAGGAGAGCTTGAAGAAAAATCATCCAGGTCCTAAAAGCAAACAATTGTCCACCTAGATTACTATGTCCTACAAAACTTTCTCAAAATTAATGGGGAAATAAATACTTTCCATAACAAAGAGAACCTAAACAGATTCATAATTATTAAACTAACATTGCAGACTGTATTTAAAGGAATTTTAGTCAGAGACTGCTGAGTCAGCACAAGAGACGAAAAGAAGCATCTAACTGGAAAAATAGTTAAATAAAAGGAAAACTAAAAGAATTGGCATGGGAAAATAATTCAATGGCAGGATTAGTAAATACCTTTCGATAATAACATTTATTTTAAATGCTCTTAATTTCCAAGTTAAAATACTGAAATTGACAAATTGGAAAAAAGGGTAAAACTAAACCCTGTATAACCTGCAAGGGACACACTTCTTCCCTAAAGAAACACACAGATCGCAAAGAAAAGAATGAAAAATAATATTTCAAGCAACTGTAACTTAGCAACCAGAGGCAGCTATCCCATTTTCATAAGCAAAATGAATTTTAAGCCAAAACTGATGAGAAAAATCAAAGATATCTATATATTGGTAAAGGGACCAAGAGATAAGAATCATAAAGCTAGATGCAATGAATGTTGGCACATAAGATTTCATAAAACAAAACTACCAAACATAAAAAGTACAGATAGACACTCATAAAATCATAGTGGAGGATTCCACTGTCTTACTCTTATAAATAGATCAACCATGCTAAAAATCAACAAAGAAATATCAGAATTCAACCACATTATCAGGCAAATGAGCTGTAAATATTTCTAGTGTTTCGTTCAACTCCAGCAGAGAATGCTGTTTTCTCAGCAACTCATAAACTCTTTCCAAAACAGATCAACCATATCTTAGGCTATAAAACACGCTTAAATAAATAAAAAAATTGAAATAATTTCTCCCATAGTTCAAATCATAGCATAATGACACTAGAAATCAACAACCAAGAGAGCATAGAAAATATGAAAATATAAGGAAGTTAAATAATATATTATTGAATCATCAAGGGATTACAGAAGAAATAAAAGAAGAAATGAAAATGTTTCTAGAAGCAAAAATGACAGCACAATGTACTGAAACTTGTGAGACACTGTAAAAGCAGTGTTAAAAGGTAAAATTTATGGCTGTGAATATCTAGATTATAAAAATAGAGCTATCACAAATAAATACCTGTCAGGATTTTAGAGAAACAAGATGAATCCAAACCTAACACATGTAGAAAGAAGGAAATTCTAAAGATCAGGCAGAAAATTAATAAAATTGGGATAAAAAGCCCAAAGATCAATGAATCAAAGAATTGGTTCTTTGTAAGTACAGACACAACTGATAAAACCGGTAGCCAAATGTACACTGCAAAAAGAAAAAAAAAATCTTCATATCAATGAAATTAAATGAGAATAGGCAAAAGCAGAAAGGATACCTCCAAAGCCCAATAAAATTTATATCCCATCATTTAGAGAATCTGAAAGAAATAGATAAATTCATTATCCACATGCAGAATACATTTAAACACTTACGTTTCATCGTATACTAAATCGAAATCAAAATGAAAGAGTTATTTAAACAGAAATACTGAATCTGCTGGGAAATAAAATGCATAAAATTCTGGAGTACTTCGGCCCAAATAAGCATTTCCTGAACAAAACTTCCATTACTCAAGGAATAATAACAATGCTTGTTTTGCTAAGCAGAAGCTTTTAAATTTGATATAATTGAAATTTTCAAACAACAGAGTGAATAGAGAGACTACAGAATGTGAAAAAAGATTAGCTGACTACGTTTTGGACAAAGGCTTTATATCTAGAATACATAAAGGATTAAAAAAAATACCACCCTCAAATAAAAGGTTCAATCCAAAATTGGGCAATTGAAATGAATAGACATTCCTCAAATGATGAAGTACAAGTAGCCAAAACATGTGTGACGCAACATTCTACATCTTTGACAATTAGAGAAAATAAAATTAAAAAAAAAAACACTGAAATTCAATAGCAATGACTATTGTCAAGTTTTCAAAAAACAACGAATATCCTGACTGGGACCTTGGAGGAGAACGAGAGGGGCTCCTCGCGGGGCCCCCGCCCGGCCCGAGCGGCACAGGCACGGATCAGGACTAAACATGGACTGCCTTCCGGGGTCCTGACCTGGGACCTTGGAGGAGAACGAGAGGGGCTCCTCGCGGGGCCCCCGCCCGGCCCGAGGGGCACAGGCACGG
>RJWM01043807.1:0-13609 GCA_004363535.1 Dasyprocta punctata | reverse complement strand
TTTAATATCATATTAGAAAGGCAAAGCAGCTTTGGCAAAGAAGATTGTCTTTGCCTGTCTGACAGAGAAGGTTGCCTTGGAATATGTCACAAGCCCATCTGCAAAAAGGCCAATATTAAAAAAAGGTTATCTAAGACCTTCATAGATTTAGGAGGCTAACACGTGCAACTGGGCCAGAATTTTCACATTAAAAAAAAAAATCACAGACTAGGGGTTTGTATAACAATCGAGAAGAAAACGTCTACGTAAAAGCTAAAGGGTGGGGAAAAAGCTACAGAATCACAGAAGAGAGATAAGGAAGGGTGTGGATGGAGGGTTTACTAGTTATGCTAGAGAAATATATCGAACAAGATGGCTAGTTTTCTCGCAGTAGGGTTTGGGGAAAGGAAGCTTGGGAGATCGCTTTTCTGTATGCAACACTGGTGTGCTTCCAGTCTTGCCTCCTGCTCCTTCTAGAAAAGGTGGGGGTGGGAAACAAGAATGTCAGGGGTGATCTGGGGCTATCTTCTTCCCACTGGCAGACCTGGGAATTCCTGAAAAGTCCTTCCGACCCGATCCAAAAGGGCTCTCTTCAGGTTCGTAACGAAGAAGGGGAATACAGAGGGGAGTGGTCCCCCTCTAGCCCCAGAAAGTGGTGGGCTCCCGCTGCGCGAGTTCCGGCCCCAGCTGTCCTCACGCCCCACAGGTCTCCGTCCTTTTGCACGCACGCTCTTGTCCCTTTGCTGCTTCCGCATCCCGTCTCTGAGCCTCTCCCCACGCATCTCTGCCCCTCACCCTACGGCGCCCAACTGCCTCCCACGTCTACTCCGCCAGAGGAGCCCAGAACACCTTGCCAGGCCCCCTCTTAGGTCTCCCCCAGGTGTGGGGGGCCGGACCACACCGGGGACTAGCGGGGGTCAACTCTGCCCCCCCGCCACCCCCAGCTCGGGCGCGCGCTCACCCAGCAGCCGCGTTCTCGAACTTGAGTGCGAGCGTCTCCTCGATGATGCGGTTGTTCACCTCCAGCAGGATCATGGCGGCGGCTGCCCCGGGCAGGGGAAGGAGAAACGAGGGCGGGTGAGGGTAGGCAAAGGAGGGAAGGACGGAGGGAGCGGTCCCGCTGCCCCCTGGGGAGGGGGGCTGGGTGGGGTAGGAGGTTAGGAAAGAAGGGGAAAGGGAACGGGGTGGGGAGAAGGGGAAGACGCGCGCTCGCCCGCGCACGCACTAACTGTGGAGACACCCACCAACCGACCGACCTGGCCCCCGAAGCCTGAACCCGCCTGCCGAGCCGCCGCCGCCGCCACTGTCGCCTCACCGACAAGCCCGGTCCCCGCCCAACCCCCGGCTCTAGCCGGCCACTTCCGGCCTCACACCCACTTCCGCTCGCCCCCCGGACGCGCGGCCCCGCGACGCCATTTCCGCTCCGACCTCGCGTGCACGCGCACGCAGGCGCAGAGGCGGCGGGGGCGGGGTACGGCGACTGAGTTTGCTCATGCGTGAGGCAACCGCCCAGCAGCTCACAACCAACCCCTAGCCCTCCTCCGAGCTGTCATTCCCCAGGTTTGCCACAGCTGTTCCCTCCGGCTGTCCCACGGGCCCAGCTCCACCCTTCCGGTCTTGTCATTTCACAAACCCCATCAGAGCTCATGCTAATCGTCTCCCAGCGGGAGTCTTTGTTTCTAGCTTGTTTGTGGATGCCTCTTCCTCGTTCCAAACTCTTGGCTATCCAGCGGCATTCTCGTGCGTTCTTTTCGCCAACAAATATTCAGTGGATTCTTGCTCTGTGCTAGAGAGAGTGGTGAACGAAATACACGAGGACCTGCCCTCCTAGAGTTTGTAGTTTGGAAAATGAAATTCTTAGTTATGTAGCTCTCGTTAAAGAGTAATGAAGGAAAGGAATGAGTGGTCACCTAGGTTACTAGTCAACCGAGATGCACCTACTTGGATTCCGGGCACGTCTCCATTTCTGTGCCTGGGGAGCCGCCTCCGGTGCTCCCAAACATGATACGTTCACTTTCCGGTACCTCTGCTAAGGGACACCGCTCCTACTCAACTGCTGGCAGAATCTGAACTCATCTTTGTGCTAGATCTGCGACTATCTTCGTGCCTTTTCATTTTCCCTGTTCTAGGGAGAGTATAACTTAGTTGTATCCCCGCTGCATGCAGTGAATTAATTTCTTTTCTGCTTGGTATTGGGGGACCATGCGAAAAATGAACAAAAAAATCCAGCCCTGCCACCGATACTCATATATCCCCTTAAAGCGGGTTTTTTGTTGTTGTTACCTTTTTTTTTTTTTTTTTTTTTGAGACAGGGTCTCACTATGTAGTCCAGGCTAGCCGTGAATTTGTGGTGTTCCTCCTGCTTCAGCCTTTCAAGCGCTGAGATTACATGCATGCACCACCACTCCTGGTTATATTTCTTGATACTTCTCAACCGAGCCACTTTTTCTTTCTTTTTCTTTTTCTTTTCCTTTTTCCTTTTTTCTTTTAGAGACGGTCTCACTATGCAGTTCAGGCTGGCCTCGAACTTGCAGCGATCCTTCTGCATCAGCCTCCTGGGTGCTAGGATTACAGGTGTGTGCTACCATACCTGGCTCTCTGAGCCACCTTTTTTTTTTTTTTTTATGATACTGGGGATTGAACTCACAACCTCACGCCTGCCAGGCAGGCACTTAGGCCAACTGAGCTAAATCCCTGGCTCTGAGCCACTCTTGTAAAGAAAGACAGCTTTCCTTAAGCACTATGGTAAGGTGTACCTTCTTTAATATCTAACAATGATAAATTAAACATTGTCATATGACCCTGATACCTAGAGAGAATCTGAGTATATTCATTAAGGCTAACCTGCCTCACTGGCTTTTTTTTTTTTTTTTTTTTTTTGAGACAGGGTCTTCTGTATAGTTCAAGCCATCCTTGAACTCACTATGTAGCTCAGGCTAGCCTCAAACTTGTGGCAATTCTCCTGCCTCAGCCTCCTGAGTGCTGGAATTACAGACGTGCCACTGCACTTGGCCTCACTGCTTTTTATTTATTTGCTTTTGGTTGACTTCAAAAATCATCAGTTTTGCTGGGGATATAGCTCAGTCGCCCAGCACCTGCCTGGCAAGCAAAAGATCCTGAGTTAGATTCCTCGTAACCCCCCCCCCCCAAAAAAAATCAACAGTTTTTCCTGATGTGGTGGTGCACTCTTGTAATTCCAGCACTGGGGAGGCTGAGGCAGGAGGATCACTGAATTCAAGGCCAGCCTAGGCTACATAATGAGTTCAAGGTGAAGGCCAACCTGAACTACATAGTGAGACTGTTAAAAAAAAAGATCACCAGTTTTAGAGTCATATAGGTGAGGCAGGAGGATTGCTGTGGGTTCAAGGCCAGCCAGGGCTATAAAATGAGTTCAAGACCAGCTTGAATTGCACAGTGAAACGCTATCTTGAAAAGACAAGAAAAAAAAATGTCGTATAGAGAAGTAATATTTTATCAGACTCCTACTAGGTTTGCTAGAGACAACACCTCTGATATATGGATCAAGATAGTAATGGTTCCAGTCATGGTGGTACTTGCCTGTAATCCCAGCACTTGGGAGACTAAGGCAGGAAAACTAAGGCAGAGACCGCAGAGGGACACATGACCAACCAACTCTTGGACCCTCAACTTGTTACTCATTAAAAGCATGGTTTGTGTTTTCTGCTGAGGCACTCTGAACTTAAAAGTTTCTTTTTATTTTTCTTCTAAAAACCGTGCCTCCTCTTGGGTCTACAGATGCCCAATAGGTAACTAAAAGCAGAACAAAGCTTGACCTTCATTTTGTAAAACTCTGGGTCAAATGCGTCTCAGCCCTGCATATAAACAAGTTAGTCATTTAGGTAATGTGTAAAATTTGACCAAACCAGTTTTATTAGTTCTAAATTTACCTAGCTTATCTCATTGCCCTTCAAGACTGAAGACATGAGGTTAAGAAATGTTCAGGGGCATTTAGCTATGTTCAAAAGTCTCATTGCCCTGAGTCTGTGGACATCTTGGTTTCATGACTGAGATTGAATTCGGGACTGAGACTGCCGCTAGCAAAAACAGTCATCTCATGGTAACGGAATTACCTCTCATGTCATGAGGATTCCTCTGGAACTACAAAACCAAGACTAGGGTCATCATTTATTGGACCCCAGCCCAGCACAGCATCCCATAAAATTGGTCTCTTCTTTTGTGGGGGTTGGTCTGATCACCTTCATCAAAGTGTGTCCCCTCCAGTTGCTTGAACTGGAGTTTTTCCTTACTTTCCCTTGTGAAGCAGCCAGCCTGATCTCTGTTAGCTCCTTGGGCTCATGTCCCGTACCATTTTCTCTCACTTGCAGTTAAAACTTTCACCTATAAATTCATACTGTTGTTTTAGTTTTAATTTGCATTATCACTAAAGCGAGAACTCCTGCTAATCACGGCCCGTTCCAGGCCAGCCTGGGCTATATAGTGAAACCCTATCTCCGAAAACAAACAGCAAACCACAACACACACAAAGCAGTTACGATTCCCTACCTTGTTTTTCAGGAACGTGGAGGCAACCTTTATATAGCTCAAATCAGTTGAAGCCATGGAGCCCTTTATTGCGTCTGTGCCAATGTGTAGTGGGTGACATTGGAGAGGCTTTGGCCCCTTCACTCTCAGAAGATACCTAAACCTGTCCTTTTCAGAACATGCATCCTGTGAAGAGCCATGAAGTTTGATTTCACATGAGCAGGGTACTGCAATCACCTTTCCCCAAGCTTTAGGCCACTCTGCTTCTTTATCTTGTCAGTGGCCCAAATCCTATCCTCAGGGAGGCAGATCTGAGACTTGCTCTTCTATCTCCATGTTTTGCTGCATCATGAGTAAACATTTTTTTTTTTTTTTTTGCAAAATAGGTCATCTTAGTGATAGACTTATCATGTGATGAGCAAGCATGACCCTGGTTGAGTCACAACCACAAATTTTGTAGATCACCACATCAAGCCAGCAGCGCATTCCATAGTACAATCGTTTGGAATGAAAAATTACCTTAATTATATCATTTGACACCAGGTCTTTTTCACAGATGACCTCAAAGTAACAGACAGTTGGAAGCAAAGGAGTGTGTGCATGTGTGATTTAAAGACCCTTGACTTTCATCTGTGGGTCCTTTATGTGTCCCTTCCCGATCCCCTGCCCCAGGAAAAACAGATTATTAACTTAGAGGCCACAGATAAGGCTTCAGGACATTATGGAGTCTTTCCCCAAATTTCCTTCCAATGTTTTAACATTAGTGCTTTTGAACAAAAATTATGTATATATTATATTACTGAAAGGTTAACAATGAAAAAAAATTGGTTCCCTGGCATAGTCTTCAGAGGTCGTATCCTTACATACTCATTCTGACATTTACCTCCTTCTTCCTTTTCGTTTTTTGTCTTTTTGAGACATGCAGTTTGGGTTGGCCTTGAATTCACTTTGCAGAGCAGGCTGGCCTCAAGCTCACAGCAATCCTTCTGCCTCAGCCTCCTGAGTGCTGGGATTATAGGCGTGCACCATCATGCCCAGCCCATTATCTTCATATTTCTAAAGAAGTGTTCATATAATTATTTCTGGATTTTTAAATTTTAAGCATTATCTATTGACTTCCTGCTGTGGAAGATATAAATTTGAGTTTGTCACTTCTGACGGTCAGTTAAATGACAATTTTTGGCTAGCCATCTGTGTGCAAATGTTGTTTGCGGATAAGCTAAGAAGTGTGCTACAATCATGTCTTCTAGTTTATACAGCCCTTCATTTTTCTTAGGGTTAATTTTTGCTTTTCCTGTTATTTGTCTGATTTTCTATATACATGCAGTTGGCTCCCCACCCCAAGCCTGTCAAAAAATCTAGCAGTATTTTCCATATGCTCAAAATAGAAGTTCCACATCCTCTCTGAAGTCTTTTGTCTCAGCCTTCATTCCTCCTGTTTTAATCTGAGTGACTGCTCTCTAGACTTGCTGTACAATTTTCATTCTGGGCTTTTCTTTCATTGCTGTTCTGGGCATTTTGTCCATTTCCATCATCAGTGTTTTCCTCTTTCTTGGTTGACTTCTCTGTTTTGCTGAAGTATCTCCTTTAGTACCTTCCCAAGAAAGGGAAATAGGGGATCTACATAGTTAGAATCTTTGCATATTTGAAATGTTTTAATTATTTTCTGACACTTGATTCGTAGTCATGCTGGGTATTCAAGCTTGGAAAGAATTTCCCTTGTCACTTCAAAGATGTTTCTCCATTTTCTTCAACTTCCAAGTTAAATTCCTCTTCATGCTTGATTTTTTGCATGTTACATCTTCCCAATCTCTGGAAATACGAGAATTTTCTCTCTAACCTATTTGTTGGAAGCTTTATAATGATGTGCCTTTCTTAAATTTTTATGTTGAACACTCATTCAGAATGAAAACTGGAATGGTGCTTGAGTTCTAGAAGAAATTTTTAAAAATTTCATTGATAATTTCCTCTTACTCACTTTTTTCTTTTTCTGGAATGCCTATTTGGAAGTTAAGCCTTCTATATTGATCCTTTACTTTTGTGTTTTCTTTTTCTTCTTTATGAAAAGATGCCTTTAAAAATTTTTGCCATGGTAGTACGTGTTTGCAGTTCACAATGATTACACTCACTGTGAGGAGCTGGTACACATACACAGCACTTCATAATTGTTTTTACATTTCCTTCCTCTCCCTGCTTGCTGCATTTTTTCGCCTACCTTCCCTCCCCGCTCCTTTTATCTCATTTTTTTCTTATTATCTGTCTTTTATTTTGCTCTTTATTTATATTTTTGGTTTCTTATTAGAAACCATGTGATATTTAAGCTTGTGTATATGGTTTATTTTCCTGGTCATTGTAGTCTCAAGGGACATCCATTTTCCTACAGTGATTCAAGTTTATTCTCCTTTATGGTAGTGTAGTACTCTATTGTGTATTATGGCCACATTTTCTTTTTCAATTCATGTGCTGATAGACATATGGGGGCTTCCAAAATTTAGCTATTATAAATCATGTCTTTATAAGCATGGGTTTGCAGGTATCACTATAATAGTAAGTCTTTAACTCTTTCAGGCAGATACCCTAGAAGGGGAATAGCTGAATTGAATGAAATTTCTTTCTTTCTTTCTTTTTTTAAGTGTGTGTTACTTAGTTTTTTTTCTTTGATCAGATTTTATTGGTACATTTTAGATATACATAATGATCACATTCATTTTAGAGAATTTGTAACTGTACATGATATAACTTGACTTTTTTTCCCATTCCCCTACTCTTCTTTCAACCCCACTTCCCCTCCCCATTTATGAGAGCTTTGTTTCCATTTTTTCTTTTTTTTTCACTTTTTTTTTTTTTTTTTTTTTTTTGAGGCACCGGGGATTGAACTCACAACCTTGTACCTGTCGGGCAGGCGTGTAAGCTGCTGAGCCAAACTCCCGGCCCTGGTTTTTTGAGGCAGGGTTGCACTGTGTAGCTCAGGCCAGCCTTGTGCTTGAGTTGTAGCCCAAGCTGGCCTCAAACTCACAATGCTCCTCCTACCTCAGCCTCCCGAGTGCTGGGATTAAAGGCGTGTGCCACCACGCCCGGCTTTTTTTTCACTTTTTAAAACTTTTCTCTTCTTTTCTTTCTCCCTCCCTTGTTCCCCTCCCCATTTGAATATTTTATTCTTATTTCATAATACCTAATATACATTTTGGTTCTTGTTATGGTTTGTGTCTAGATGTTCCCCCAAAGCCTTATACAGTCATGGGGACAGGCTTCTAGAATTTGTGATTGATTCATGGTCCAATGCTGGGATTCTGGGTGTGAGTGCTACACCCATCCTAGGGTGGGTAGCCTACATGCAGTATAAGGGACAGAAAGAGTCTTCTCTGGTGCTCCTCCTTTTTTGCTCTAGTTGCTTTTGCTGTCTTCTGCTGCTATGAACTGTTTCCTTTTGCCATGCACCACTCTGCCTTGGAGCCAGCTGGGTATGGACTGAAACGTTCACAGACTGTGAGCTAAATAAACTTTTCCTTCCTTAATTTTAGGTGACACGTATTTTGTTCCATCAATGATAGAAAGTAATCAAGACAGTCCTTATTTACACTTTCAGTTTCTCACACCAGAGAAACAATGAGGTATGTGTGTCTGATTTATGAATGAAATTTCTTGTGTTAGTTTTCTGAGAAATCTCCATACTGACTTTCACAGTGATTGTACTAGTTTATATCTCACCAACAATGAATAAGAGGAGTTCCTTTTCTCCTCAAAGCCTTGCCAGAATTTGCTGTTACCTGACTTTTCTTTTCTTTCTTTCTATCTCTTTCTTTCTTTCTTTTCTTATTTCTCTCTGTTTCTTTTTTTGAGAAAGGGTCTCTCTATGATGTAGTTTAGACTGGCCTTGAACTCACTACGTAGACGAGGTTAGCCTCAAACTCACAGTGATCCTCCTGTCTCAGGCTCCTAAGTGCTCTTATCTGACTTTTTTTTTTTTTTTGGTACTGTGGATTGAACTCACAACCCCGTGTTTGCCAGGCAGGCACTTATGCCACTGAGCTAAATCTCCAGCCCTGTTATCTGAATTTTTGATGATAGTCATTCTTTCTGGAGTAAGGTGGAAGCTCAATGTGCATCATTTATTTGCATTTCTCTAGTGGCCAGAGATGAACATTTTGAAAAGATGATTTTACTCAAGACTGAGTACATTGTAAAAGAGACAGCAGGTGAGTTTCTAAGAGAGGAACCCCATTATATTTTCTATTGTTTTGGCTGGTTTTATTTTTAATTGTAAAATAAATCATTTTATTTTTTAATTAATTTTTTAAAAATAAATCATTTTAAATAACAGTGCTGGGTGTGGTGGTGCACCCCTATAATCCCAGACTCTGGAAGCTGAGGCAAGAGAATTGCTGCAAGTTTGAGGCCAGCCTGGGCTACATAGTGAGTTCAGAACCAGCCTGAACTACAAAGCAAGACCCTGTCTCAAACAAAACAAAAAAACAAAACAAAACAAAAACCCCAATATACTCAGTTCATGCCAGCCGTGGTGGTGCACACCTGTATTCCCAGCACTCAAGAGGATTGTCACAAGTTTAAGGGCAGCCTGGACTACACAGTGAGTTCAAGACCAACCTGGACTATATAGTGAGACCTTGTCTCAAAACAAAAAACAAACAAACAAATGGCTTAATAGTGTTAATTACATTCACATGTTTATGCAACCAACAGGAACTGAAGAATTCTTTTCATCTTATAAAACTGAAGCTCAGTGGACTGTGGGGGAAGAGAACAAGAAGTCACCAAGAAGCAAACAATCCCTGAGAATTAGTGCCATGTGCAGATCACTGGGTGGGGGGGCAGCTAGACGCCAGCCCCTTCTGGAGTGTGGTCTGAGAAACGAAGAGCCCCACCCCCAGCCCCATAAGTGATCAACTGATCCAGAGAAACAAGGCTGCAATGATGGCTATTGAGGTGAAATACAATTTAATGCTTGTAGTGTTCAGTGTTTCACTGACTTTGCAGGTCTAAAGCCGGTAGTCTCATCGTCTGTTCAGAAGACGGCAATACTCAGTGTACCATCTAGGGGCGATCTCCTTCTGAGGGTGGTGGCCATTGTTGATTCCCTATTGTCTTGTTTTGAAGTCCTGTGTCATTTTCATTGTTTTGTTGGGTTGGGTTTTGTTCTGTTTTGATTTTGTTGTATCTGATGGCATGGGCAGCTATTTCAAAGATAACAAGATATATTATGGTAGCCATTTTGGATTTACTATTATCTTGTTTTGAATACCCATATTACATTCATTGTTTTGTTTCTGTTGATTCTATTCTGATCTATTTTGTTTGATTTTTACTATGTCTGAAGGTATCTGCAGCTATTTTGAAGACAGCAGGAGGCGTTATGGTAACCATTGTTGGTTTCCTATTGTTTTGGAGTCCTGTGTCACTTACACTGGTTTGTTTTGATTGACTTTGTTCTATTTTGTTTTGATTGGTTTTATTCTCTTTGAAATAAAAAAAACCCTGAAACTCTAAACTCATTATTTGCCTTTTTGTTTTTGTTCCATTTTCTGGAATATTTCTTTGCCATTATCTTCAATCATTTTAAACTTCAGCTTATTTATTTATTTACTTATTGGTGCTGAGAAATTGAACATAGGGCCTTACACATGCTAGGCAAGTACTCTACCACTGTCTCAAAAAGACAAAAAAAAAAATAGAAATATGACTGCTGAGATACGGGACACAGACACCTTCAGTTTGGTAGATGTTGCTGAATGGCTTTCTAAAGTAGTGATACCAATTTCCATTCTCAATGACATTGTATAGGGGGTCTCATTACTCACTGTCCTGAGTAGCATTTTGCATTGTTAGAAATGAATTGATATGGATATAAAAATATACCTGACTTCTTTTTTTGTTGTTGTTGTTACGGGGATTGAACTTACAACCTTGCACTTGCCAGGTAGGTGTTTATACCACTGAGCTAAATTTCCAGCTCAAGACCTGACTATTTTAAAAGTAAGAATGAATCAGAAAGTTCAGGAGCCACATTTGCCTCCAGCTAACTTTGCGCTCATAGATTCTACAACCCAGCCCCAGCTGCCAGCTGAGTCCAAACCTGTTCTGCATTTTGTTTCCCCACAGTGTGAGGGAGCAGAGGCATCAACTGACTGACCTGGTTGTGGGCAAGGCCAACACCCAGGGAGAATAGGTAAACCCGGTGAGTTTCTAGCCCTAGGGATAAACAGCTGACCAAGCCAGCAGCACTAGCCCCAAGACAAATCCATGGATATTTTAAAGTGCAGAAACAGCCTGGGGCTGGTCGTGATGGTGCACATCTATAATCCCAGCACTTGGGAGGCTGAGGCAAGAGGATTGCTGCGGAGTTCAAGGCCAGCCTGCACTACATAGCAAGACACTGTCTAAAAACAAAAAACAAAACAAACAAACAAACAAAAACAAATCAAACAACAACAGCAAATCAAACAACAACAGCAAAAACAGCTTGTGGTTTTATTTCAAAAGTGACTCCTGCATACTAGGCTATAGCTGGAGAAGAACTCCCGTGTATCTCCCTCTGTATTTGAGAGGGTCGAATCAGGAACCATTTTGGGAAGGGGTTACTTGTTTAGGAGTAAGTCACAGAACAAGTACAGAACAATTTCATTTCAGAGTTTGCAGCATTACCCTACCACAGTGACTGGATAAGAGACAATCACAGAGGGTGTGGCCAGGACATAGACCCCCTGAGAAGTTTAAGCTCAAGCTGGGTAGGACAGGGGGTCCTGCCTCCATGTAAGAAGCCAGACCTGGTGAATGTGGCTTTTGGAGGCAGCTGGATCTGCAAAGGCTGGCCTCTGTCCTCCAGTCTGCTTGAATCCTCGCTCCACTGCCTGCATCCAGGGGAGAGATCAGTGGTCTGACTGCTTTCTCCATCTAGCAGTGTGAGCAAGGGAATACCCTAGTTTGAACCATTGCTACAGTGTGGGGTGTGTGGACAGAGAGGCCTCTGGAGCAAGTTGGCACCTCAAAAACCCACAGCTGTGAAGCTAGGTGGAGAAAACCATGACTTGCTGAATTCCAAGACTGCAGATCCCAGGAAGAAACCACTTTTTCAAAAGTACAGAGAAAAAATTCTTTGGACTAATTTTTTTCTGCCATTAGCTTTTGGGGGAGGGGGTCGGGGTTTTTTTCCTTTTAACTTTTTCCTTCTTATTTTTCTGTTGTTTTCATTTATTTTGTTCTCTGTTTTTTTTTCTTTTTCTCCTGATTGTTCTTTTCTGTTACTTTTATTTAATTTTGTTAATTTTCTTTTATTCCTTAATAGGATCCTTTATCTTACTTTTTGCTCCTCCTCATCTTCTATCGCTAATTTTTTCATGCTTTTATTGCTTCTGTTTTGTTTTGTTTTTTTGAGACAGGTTCTCAATATGCAGTTCAGGCTTGTCTTGAACTCACTATGTAGCCCAGGGTGGCCTTGAACTCGTGGCAATCCTCTTGCCTCAGCCTTCCGAATGCTGGGCTTACAGACATGTGCCACCACACCTGAGATGCTTCCATTTCTTACTCCCTAGTTTTACTACCACAATCACTAAGATTCGTTAATCATTGAATAGTTAACTCTGTTCTATTACTGTTGAATACTTTCCTATTGTTAGTAGAGGTACAGTTGTTGCATTTAGTGTATGTCAGTATTTGGTTTGTCTTAGTGTTTATACTATAATCATAGATTTCTTTTCTCTGGTTAAGAATGGCACATCATTGGTTTTTATGGTATGTCAATATCCAGTTGGTCTTTGATGCCATTATTGTTGCTGATTTTATTGTTTTGCCAGGGTGGTGTAGTTGGTGCCACCCTGTATGCCAACATCTAGATTGCCTTTGTGTCATTAACAATACTTGGTCCATTCCAGGAGAACCGGGTTCTGAACCAGTTACACTGCAGCCTCCTCTCCCAAATTAATCAAGGGGGTTGGGTCTTGGGACATAGACAAATGCCTAGAGTAAGGCATCCCCAGAGTGCAGAAGTGGAAAAGAGTCACTAACTAAAGCGTTCACCACACTAACAACAAAGTCTTTCCACTATTATCAACCTACAGACTTTAGCACAAAGAAAGAGAAAAGAAACCTGAGAAGACAAGGCAACAAAATGCCTCCAAAAACTCCCATCTTCCCCACAACTGGTCCATGGGGCACAGAGAGGGAGGAAATCAAAAGCTATGTAGCTCATTTATTTGAAGTGGTAAAAGAGGAGAGAGAAGATTATATCAATACAGTGCTCAGCAAGCTCAAAGAAGATATAACTAAACAGATAATGGAAAATAATCACTGGGTTTACAGAAGACTCCAATAAAAAGCTAGCTGAGCTAAACAAAATGGTATAAAACATGAATGACCAGTTTAGCAAAGAATTCAAGTCCATGCAGTGGTACCAAACAGAAAAATTCTACTGGAAATATGGGAAGCAGAAGCGACCAGTGTGAGGGCAGAGTGTCAGAACTAGAAGACAGGGCTCATGTCAGTGACCAGTTACTCAGAGGTACCTTAAAGATAACAACAAAACATGGAATCAACAGCTGCTAGATGACACAGGGAGGACTAAGCTTAGGTTAATTGGAATTAGTGAAAAATGAGAAGACAGCACAAATAATAGAAGAGATCTTTCCACAAGGGGGAGAAAATTTCACATATATATAAGTGAGGTATATAGAACCCCCAATAGCCAGGATCAGAGAAGAACTTCTTCATGACACGTCATAGTCAAAATCCTAGAAGTTCAATACAAGGACAGAATCTTAAAAGTTGTTACAGAAAAGCAACCAGTCACTTACAAAGGTAAATCCATTAGAATTATAAAAGACTTCTGATCACAAACCTTAAAAACCAGAAGAACTTGAAGTGTTTCAAGCCCTGTAAGAAAACAACTCCCAACCCAGACTAATATATCCTGCAAAGCTCTCTTTCATAATTAATGGAGAAATAAAGTCTCTCCATGACAAAGAGCACCTTAAGAAATTCATGACCATCAAACCAGCACTCTGAAAAATTCTTAAGGATCTCTTAGAAAGAGACAACGGAGATAGCAATGCCTAATGGTCTAATAAAATGAATGTATCATGCGAGGTGCACAGTTGAGGAAAATGGAAAAAAAAAA
>RJWM01043806.1:0-13578 GCA_004363535.1 Dasyprocta punctata | reverse complement strand
CCCAGAATACTATGTATTGAAGTAATCAGTAAGAAACTTTTTCCCAATAAAAAGAAAGTCTTAGCCACAAGGTCATCAAGGAAAAGCTGAACATTCTACAAGAGAACAAGTAATAACTGGCTTGGCAGTGCTAAAAATCACTAGTTAGGTACGGTGGTGCACACCTGCAAATCCAGCACTGATAGGAGAAAGGCAGCAAGATCTCCAGGTCAAGTCTACCCCGGACTGCATCTTGATACCCAATCTCAAACAACAACAAAAATCAAAAAAATCACTAAAACTTTTATAATTTCAAAGTGTCAGTAGAACTGTGAGTTTAAGTAAGACATTTCTACCTGTATTACAAAAACATGTGCCTGAGTAGCTACACCCCAAGTCAGTTAAATTTCAAAAGAATATTCTTTAATAATATACTGAAGCAAGAGAAATAATTTCTATTATTTAAGACTATGAGGAATCTAAGAAGCTGAGTATCAGCAGAATTTTAGTACTGTTAGTGATTGCATAAGACCCTTTAGGGTATTTACCTCTCTTGTTTTGCTTATATATTTCATAGTTGCTGACTGTTCTCCCTAATTCAAGTTTTTCCAAAGATTTTGCTTATACTCCAGCATTTTAAATAACGCAAGACTTACCAGTAATGCATTTGCAGCATTGTAGCAGAAGCATTCTTGCATCAAAGTCAAAATTATTATCTGAGTAACCCTGCTAAATCTTTGTCTCTTCCAGAATTCCTTACTTCAGTAAATAATTATTAAGCAATATCTCCATGTCCTTTAGACATTCAAGAATTAACTTTCTCTGCTGTATTCTTCACTGGATTCACACATAAACGTGTATTCTCCCAGGTATATCCCCTGTACACATCTTTTTCTCAACATTTGTTTTACTTAATTATTGTCTCTGTGTGTTTGTGTGTCTGTGTGTGTAAGTGTGTGTTTCTGTTTCAGGAAGAATTACATGTGCTTATTTAACTTCTGTTCATCTCTTTCAAAATATTTTAAGTTCCATTATAACAAAACCAGTGCTATGGTTTGATTTTCACTATTTCTTTCCAGAATGCATCATACAGTGTAAGTGACCCACCAATATTTATTGAAGCGATGCTGAAATACTAGGCCATGAGTTAGAGGCAGTGAGAAGAGTTTACACGTACTGAATTATGAGTCAAAACTAATATGATCATGCAAGTGATTTTACAAGTGTACAGGGCAGAGTTTTCTGAGGCTATTTAATTTGTTAATCCTAATCATATTCTTCAGTAGTATTGCTCTGCACTCTCAGGGTATAAGCTTGAGAAGGAAAATTATACAAATTATATATAAATTATTATATAATTATAAAATATTCAGATATTAGAAATGGTATAAAAACAAAGCAAAAAAATTAATTTCAGAAGTTTGTAGTTTTAAAAAGTTAGATAATCAGGAAAAATGATCAGAAACAGAAGGACTAGATATTACTATTAATTTAATTGTAAGGAAACCACTTTCTAGTCTCAAATCTATATCATCTGTGAAATGATGAGTTCAGTTACATGACTGTTTTATCTGTACAGCTTTAAAAAATATTCAAGTTCAATGATTTGTGAGAAAAGATGAAGGAAATAGAGCAAAATTTCCTACTCCCCTTTAGTAAACACTTTCAAACAAATGAGAAAACAGTTTGGGACAAAATAAGAGAGTAATGATTTTATTAAATATTGAGTATAAAATTAATTACTGAAATACTTCAAAATGGAAAGACATGAAAATTCCCAGAGCTGTCTTTGCTGCTGAGTTAGAAAATTAAGGATAGGTGATTGTTAGAAGAAAATAGGCCCAGAGGAAAAAGCAAAAGGGAAATGTGGCAGTATCCACTATGTGGTAGTTAAAAAAATATGATTGTGTAGATAAAAATGTGGCCTTGGTTTGACGGTTTCTAAGAGATAGTCAAACATGTTTATTCTTGATATTAGAAACTCCAGTACCCTGAAATATAAATTAAATTGTGACATTTATCATATGCTATTACAGGTCTGCATGAGGTGCAAACAGCCAAAAATTTAGTTTGCCCAGTTTTCCTTAGGCTTCACTAATGAATTAACTGTTTCACAAAAATAAATAAATAAAACAATCATATATAGAGAAGCATTTTACTGAGCAAATTAATGAAAGTTTTTCCTCTGATGACGTTTTGTGTTTGTCGTATTAGAACGCCTATCAGTATGTTTGGTGTCTGGGAGACAAGCAGGAAAAGTCTATTGACAAATGAATATGTTAATGTTTTGGAAATCTGAAAAATGAAGAATAAATAACTATTGAGATATACTTGTCCTATTATTTTCAGTAAAACCCAGTAGTCTAGATTAAGTATAACTGTTTCATAACCCATATGATCCCAGAAAGACTGATGGCATTAAGGCCTTTATATTTTACATATAAAATGTTTTGGGAAATATATAAGCAGATTTATAGCACAGAGTACAACTCACAAGAAAGAGAACTGGATATCATACTTTTGCACTGTTTCTTAAATATTTTTGTTTCTACCACATTGTGGATGTGTTATTTCTTTTCCTCTTCCTCTTCAAAATGAAGATTTTTTATGGTAAATCTAATCCTTTGGTAAATCTGGTCAACAGATTACATCATGCAATATTTTACTCATTATAAGTTCAGAAAATTATTATGTCACTGTTATGTACCCAGTCCTGGTGGTATAGTATTGGGACTCCTTCCCCAAATTTTAGAAGCAGAGAATTACAGAGTCTTTTTTGGCCCTAACAATACTGTAGTCATTCAAAAGTTCTGATGGGTCCGGATAAGCATAAAAGTTTACAGGAAAGAAGTATATGTAAATATAAGACACTTTAGGCATTACAATTATTTTTTTTTTTTTTCTTATTTTGATAATTCACTTTTGGGGCTGCAAATACAGCTCACTTGTGTGGTACCACACCTACCTGACAAGTGAAGGGTCTTGGGTTCAATTCCCAGTACCAGAAACAAACAAAAAATAAAGAAGAAAGAAAGAAAGAAAAAAATTCAATTTTGTAGGTTCATTTATGTAATTTACTCACTTTAACCACTCTAAAACTCATACAAAAAAATTAACTTTTTATGAGAAGTAGGAATTAAAGTAACTTTTTAGAAAATTTTTTTTAAACACAATAAACCTTTTAATTAGCAAACACAATTTTAGCTACAAATTTTAAGGCCTCACTTTAAGACAAGAAATGAAAGGAGAATTCGAAGATGCTTCCTCTCCTTCCTGTTCTCTAAGTAATTTTACTACTTTCCTTTCTCTTTTAGTAGACACAATTCTCTAATGGAAAAATATCACTATGTTTGCAGTCCTAGTTCATAGAGAAAATCATCATTTAGAGATGTAAATTACATAAGAATCAAACATGTCCATTGATTTTCAGTGGGAATCCTCAAGCATATAATTTTTTAAATGAACTTATTTTTAAATATGCAATTAATTTACTATATTAGATCATTCACAAAATGCATATCACTGAAGCATCTGCATGAATTTTGGATTTCAATTACATTTGTACTTCAGTTTTTTCTTTATCATATTGCTTTTGCATTTTCTTACTTTCTGTATTTTTTAACATTTCCTAATCTTTTTCTGAACCATGAAATGTACCTTTGATTATATTCTTTGATTTCATATTTGTACCCCTTACAGTAATTAAAGCATCCTAGTTATTTATTTGAGACAAAGTTTCACTATGTAGTTCAGGCTGACCTCGAATTCACTTTGCAGCCCAGGCTGGCCTCAAACTCACTTTATAGCCCAGGTTGACCTTGAACTCAAGCGTAACACAGACTGGCCTTCAACTCACAGCAATTCTTCTGCCTCAGCCACCCAAGTGCTGGGATAACAAATGTGCACCACCACACCCAACTGAATCCTTTTTATGTTTAATTGATACATGAAATATCAAAGTTGCACATAATAATGGGGTACTATGCCATAATCAAAACTTGTATATTGTGCATCTTTTAATTCAGGTTAAATATTTATTTCCTGAAACATTTTTTCATTTCTATTTGGTGAAAATTTTCAAAATGCTTTCTCCTCATTTCTTGAAATGTAGAGTAGAACTTAATAGGTCTAGTTGTTTTATTAAATTTCCTTCTCCAGTTGTGTTTCATTGCTTTTATTTGTTGGGCCCATCACATTGTTCAATAAACAAGTAAAGTACAGAACGATATTTGGAAGGAGAAAATTGTGAGATAAGAAAAGAAGAAAAGTGGGAAGAAGAAAGTATTTAATTAACTAACATCATTTTGCACAGGACAGATGGAAAAATCTGCCATTAACCTACTTCCCACTTCTATTTTTACCTTCAACAGAATCTTATCATATTCCTGTTTTTCAAAGAAGAAAATAGTGCCTTGAATAGCTTGTTGTAGATATCATCTTCAAACTCTCAACACCTCCAAATTCTCAACAGCCACACATTCAGTCTCCACATTTAATTAATGAAAGACTTTTTCCTCTACAGTGAATAGGGATATATGATAGCCTGCATTTGGTTCGAACTCTTCAATAACATTGAAGCATCTTGTATACAGAATCCTAAAAAGGCACAAATTTAGCTGAAATTCTTGCCTTGCAGGAATGTACACTTTTTTGACTCAAACAAATATACCCAGAGAAAGTTCCACATTAAATTATAACCTCTTTAACCTGTTACCAGTGTACTGAATTCCTTCCAAGTCTTGTGAACAACTGATTTGCAGGCATCCTACAATGAACACATAAACGTGATTACAATGAAAATAGTATGTATGCACCCTTCATAATATTGCTCTTAAGAACACATGATTTTAACTTGTTCGTTGTTGATAATCTCTTTACAGAAAATGCATTGAATGTAGTGTCAAATACGTGGGACAATTCTGTATGCAATGTATATTTTAAATATAATAGCTTATAAAATTAAAACTTTAAGTTATAGATAGATATTTTCATTTTCTTCCCTCTGACTTATTCTTTTTATTTTAATTAAGATCTTCCAAAATTATTTTGATATATTATAAAATGTTATCCAACTAAGATAAAAACTTCTAATGATAAATTGCAAAGGGAACCATTAGTAGAAATTTGATAATCTGGAAAACATTTTGATTTGTTTAGTATTTTTTTTGAGATAGGACATCTTTAAGTAAATAGTTGATATTTTCACATTTGTATTTGTATCAGTTACAAAATACTGCATAATTGAAAAAGCATAAGCTTAACTTTGCAATTTGTGCTAAAAATTGGAGGTTGGCTATGAAATTGGCTCTTATTTCCAGAAATATGCAAAAAAATTCTGGAAAATTAAAATCACTAAAAATGCATTTTTAGTCATAGCAAAATATTGCACATAAAATATCAGTATCACTGACATTTTAATAGTCTACTTTCTCTCTATAGTCACAATTTAGTTTTATTTGTTTGGAAACACAATGTGAAATATTTGATGTTTCATGTAAAGTGATTTTATATAAAATCTATTTTCAGTACTGCAGAATTCATGAAAAGAAAAATCATATAAAATCATATTCTCTACTTGTGCATAGTCCGGTTTCTGACAACAGCTGTATATAAAATTATCTGATTCAGTAAGCAAATTAAATGAGTTTTTTTTTTTTTGGAAATTTTTAAATAAGATAAATTTCTAGTAGAAACTCCCAGGTTTTAGTGGCGTTTTCTCATATGAATTTCTTTTCCTTGTTCATAAATTTACCTAGCAATCTTGCTTTGGTTCAAGTGTCCAGAGTTGCGTAGGTCCACCTAATCTAGCTAATGGTTATATTTTAATGTAAACTAAAACTGAGGTTTGTGTACATTTATGCTTTAAAATTGTGCATTTTATAGGAATAATTCTCAGCACTATATTTTCTTTATGTTATCTTTAAACTGAGTCCATAGTTCTGAAATGAGTCTAAACAGTAGGCTATGGATTCTGTTGGATAAAGAAAATGGCTCCAACATTTTGTTCTGTTTTGGCTGTTTGTTTTATTTTACCTTAAAACAAGCAGACAGGTTCAATTTGCAAAGACCTATGAAACAAAGTACAAAGTATATTCATGTCAGAATTAAAAAAGTATGCTCACATTATCCCTTCCTGCACATATCCTTGTTCATAATATTTTATCCACAATTACAGTCCTTCTTGTAGTACTTCTGCAAGTATCTAAGGATGGAAACTAATTGGACTTTCTTTTGAATTTCTGAATACAGAGATGCGAAAAATGTGGAATTTCTGTCGAAGAAAGCTGAGTTGAAAAACAAGAGCCGTGAACTATCAATCAGCAGCAGAATCGGCTCTGCAGAGGAAAGATGAAGCAGGGTTGAGACATTATTTGACCAAAAAGAATGAGGCAGAGGTCGGAGAAAGACAGGGAAGATTCCCGGCTCTCCCGCAGATCCGCCCCGCTCCTGCGAGCCTGCGGGGGCCCTGCGGCCTGGAGCCGCCTGCACCTCTGGTGACGCCGTCTGCTGAGCAAGCTTGGGGGGGTTTCCTTCTTTGAAGCCGAAAGAATTATGAAAATAAGAGTTCACTACAGGCCTCCCCAAACCTGTGTCTCTTCTCACCCCGGATCACCTTAGGCACGGCTTCAGCTGAGACTACATTTGGCAGAAACGGAAACATGTGAATGTATGTAGGAAACAATGTCAGTTCATGAATAGATAGAGTTCATACAATGGGTTAAGGAAACCCCACGAGGACACTACGTGTGCCTGTTTGGTTAGTTGGTTTCCTAGGGCATTGTAGCTTCATTTCGCTCCTTTCACCTGTGCTGTGGTCAGACGGGATGCGGTGCCAGTGACCCAGCTTCAAGCACATAAATCAGCACTGTATCTGGGGCTGGGAGCCTGGACACACGGGCAAAGCCGCACGCCTGGGTGAGCAGGGCACTGGAATCTCTCAACTCCGAACCGCTAGACAGATGAAAGAAATAAACTGCCTCTCTCTGGAGCGATCTTATTTAGGGTGATCCTTCAGTTCACACCATATAAAATTAAACCGCACTCGTTTCGAGGAGGTGCGGTCATCTCAGGGTTTCCATGAGTGCTCACTGAGTAGCGACGCAGTGAATCGTCCTTCGGTGTCCATTCTCTCTTCCCTCCTGGAGCTGCCCTTCGGGTACCGGAGCCACCTGTGACTCCCGCAGCTGTGACGGAGTGGACCTCAGGCTGAGCTCCTCCCGGAGACTGAGGTAGGTGGAGCGTTGTGAGTTCGAGGCCGGCTTGGGCTACAATGTGAGCAAGGCAGGCTTGAACTAGTGTGACCCTGGCTCAAAAAAACTAAGACTGGGAGTTTGATTTAATGGCTTAAGCACCTGCCTGGCAGCACAAGGTTGTGAGTTCGATTCCCGGTGCCACAAAAAAAAAAAAAAAAAAAAAAAAAAGACATGATTAAAATATGGTTTTATGTGCTGTTTCTACTGATCTTTATATTTTATGTTTTAAAACAGGCAATGGAGCCAGTTTAGCTACTGAACACAGTTGAATTAGCAATTCTCCATTTGACTTGTGTGCATTCTGATGGGTTACTTGAAATTATTAATATAATTTTAACTCATGTAATGATGTAGTAAATTTTTCCTATTAAATTTTTTCCTTGCAATAGAGTACATATACACTTCAAAAATAAATTAAGCCAACTGTCTCAAATCAAGCAATGGTCAAACACTGACTGAAACAGAATATTTGTATGGGCCAAAGCTAGCACATTATAAATAAATATCAGAGGAAAACATTTCATGAACTCAGATTTGCTTGTTAGCATCCATGAGCTACACTCACTTTATTCACTAAGTAGATGCACATTATATCATTTTAAGAAACCTATACAATCTCTAGTTCACATAATAGAATGGCTAAAATAATATATAGAACAATCAGAAATATTAAAATGTTAATATGGAAACATTTACTCATTTGCTTTGCGTTTTTTTCTAAATTCAAAATAAGAAATACAATCAATACATCTCATTTAAGAAAATTAACAGAAACATTGAAAGGGATATTTTATATATGATATATATGAAAAAATGTACATGAAAATATACATGGAAAGAAAAAAGGAAAATCAATAAACATAGGTCAAAAAGAATATTATGTTCAAGCTAAGGTTTTCCTAGAAATTTACAACAACCTTTTATCAAAACTTGACCAAAGTGGAACAATGAACTGCAGTTTTTACAGCACATGACAGGAAAAAAATTAAATGCTATTCCATTTCTTACAATGTCATAGTTCTGTAACTTGCATGCTGATTTAAAACTCGGTGCTGTTTTATTAAGTGAACATGTCCGTAGCTCACTTATTAAAGTTTCCTGAATGTAGAATAAAATAGAAATATTTTATAAAGACAATTCCACTTTAATACATGTAAAATTATAGTTATGGAAAATGTGGAATAATTTAGGTAAGAGAAGAAATAAGGAAAAGAAGCAGTGTTTTCCAAAGGATATTTATTTGAGATTTTCACTTACATTTTACTTGCAGGGATTATAATTTTTAAAAATTCTTGAAAATTCTATTTAGAATCCATCTTTAAAATAAATTTCCTTGTCTTTAGCCACTGGTGAAATACAAATCAAAAAATCTTTGAGATTTCATCTTACTGGAGACAGAATGTCTGCCATAAAGAACACAAAATACCAAGAATGCTGGAGTGAATGGAGAAATAAAAAGAATCCTTCTATGTTGTGGGTGGGAATGTAAATTAATACAACCATTATGAAAATGAGTACGGAAACTCCTCCAAAAAACTAAAAGTAGAAATTCCACTTGATTCAGTTATGCCCTTCCTTGGTGCATTACCAAAAGAATTAAAGGCATCATACTACAGTGATACATATATCTCAAAACCTAGGTTTTGGAAACAGCTTAGATGTCCATCAAGAGAAAATGAATAAAAAAAACTATGAAGTACATACACAGTGAATATTATTATTCAGACATAGAAAGATGGAATCATGTTATTTGTATAAAAAGTGAATAGAACTCAAGAGCATCGTGCTAAGAGTAATAAGATGGATTCAGAAATGTAAATATTGAGTGTTTTCTTTTATAATAGAAAAGAAAAATATAAGTAAAAAAGTAAATATTGAGAGATGATAGAGCACTCACAGGTTTACTTTTGGAGACAGGGTAGTCGAACAAGAGAAGGGAGAGAGGGAGAGAGTTGTAAAAAGATCGAAAATGTGCACAGATAACATACACGTGTACCAACCCCCCCAAACAACAATTCTGCATTATAAACACACAATAATAAAAAAGTTTGTCTCTCATATATATGAGATATACACATGTATACACATACACACACATATAAGCATATACATAAACGTTCATACTGCAAAATGCATCTATAACTCTTCTTCCTTCATAACATGCAGCTTCTCTAAAGTACAATGGTATTTTATAGGTCACCTAATTTAATCATCAAACAATGGTTCAACCTAAATAAAATTATTATCTCTTTTATGCAAGTATGAATAGAGGACTTCAAGGATGACTGAAAGATATATAACTTACCAGAAGAGTCATACAACTTGTAAGTGTCAAAGTCAGACATTTTATCCCAGTTCAAATATATCCATATCTACATCTATATATCTATCTATATGCATATATATGTTTATATATATATATATAATATATATATACATGTAGTTATATCTATAACTCCAAATTTCAACTTTGAGAAATTAACAGTTCACCCTCACTAGGACCTAAGCAATCAAATGAAAAGCACATGGAGCATTGGAGCTGACTTTACCCTTTTGGTTCATGGCAACCACTAATCAGTTGATCACACAAATGTTCATTTGGACCAATGAGTGACATCCTAGGATATACCTTTCAATATGCAAACTGTAGATAAAAATACTTAACTGACATGATTGCTATGAGTAGTGGAATCTCTACACACTTGCTAATGGCTATGTGGTATTATTTTGATAAGCACTGGGTATCACTCTAATTGACATTATTATGTAATTATCTATAACTGGTATAAGTATTCCACATATTAATTTTGTAAAATAAATGCCCACACTCACATACATTCATATATGTACATTTATTTATTTTGAATGATGTACTAATATGCTAAATGGAATATAATTTTTAATCCAAAAAAACTTTTTTTTTATTTTAAAGAGGATAAAACAGAATAAAACCAATCAAAGCCAACCAGTGTAAGAGATACAGGACTTCAAAACATTATGAAATCAACAATGGTTACCATAATGCCTTTTGATGTCTTCAAAATAGCTGTAGAAAGCTTTGGACATAGTAAAAATTAAACAGAACAGAACATAATAGAAACAATAAAAACAAAACAATGAATGCAATAAAGGATTTCAAAACAAGCCAATAGTAAATCCAAAATTGCTACCATAGTATATCTTGCTACCTTTGAAATAGCTGCTCCTGCCCTCAGATTTGACATAATCAAAAGAAACAAAAGAGAATAAAATCCAACCCAACAAAACAATGAAAATGATATAGGACTTCCAGAACAAAACCATAAGGAGTCAACAATGGCTGCAACCCTCAGAAGGAGATCCCCCACTAGATGCCACACTGTGTACCGCTATCCTCTGAACCTATGATCAGACCACTGGCCCTAGACCTGAAATGTTAGTGAAACATCAAAGCACCACAGGCATCCAATTGCATTTCAGCTTGATAGTTATCATCACAGCCTGTGTCTCTCCAGATAAGCCAGTCACTTATGGCAGGGGGAAGTGGGGTATTGGTACTTCTTGTTTGTCAGCCTGCGGGACGGAAGAGGCTGGGGTCTGGCTGTCCCAGTCTGGTGTGGCCCACACATAGCACTGGTTCCCAGACTGGGCTTGCCTGCTGGCGTGGTCTTGTTCTCTCTCATTTTCATCCTACTTTTTAAAAACTGTTTCAAATTAATGTATTTATCAACTCTATTTCCAAAAGGATATAATTCAGTGGCACCGTGCCTGCCTGGAAAACTTGAGGCCATGAATTCAATTCCCAGTACAAAAAAAAAAAAAAAAAAAAGAAAAAGAAAAAAAAAGAAAGAAAGGAAAAACTGCAACTTTGTTTCTTTGTATTTCTTTCCTTTTTCAGTTTATTACTGTCTTTTCATTTTAAATACTGAAAATCGAACTCAGTGATGTCTCCCACCCAGTTACTTCACCAGAATATTTTTTATTTTGAAAAAAATTTTAATTAGTTAAGTTCATTGTTGTTTAGATATACAAAAAAGATCACATTTTTTATAGGGAATTTGTACATGTACATGATGTATCTTGGGTTTTCTTTTTCTCCCATTTCTCTCCCTTCCCTTCAACACTTATTTGCCTCCTTATTTAAAAGAGCTTTGTTCCCACTTTTCCATCTTTTCTCTTTTTCTCTTTTCCTTTCCCTCCTTTCTTCTGACTGTCCCCCCCCCAGCTCTCTTCCCATTTGACCATTTTCTTCGTATTTCATAATATCTACTATACATCTTAGTCCTTATTGACACTTTTGGTTTCTCACACCAGAGAAACAATGTAAAATTCACACTGTGTCCAATTGATTTCCCTTAAGATTATGGTGTTGTGGTGCATCCATTTATTTAGAAATGTCTCAGATGTATGCTTCTTTATGACTGAATAGTATTCCACTTAAAAAATCCACATCTTTTTTCATTCAATGGTTGGTAGACATTTTGGCTTTTCCAAAATTTAGCTAGTATGAACTCTGCTTCTATAAACATGAGTGTGCATATATAGCTTTGGTATGATGCTCTTAATTCTTTCAGAAAGATACCCAGAAGGGCAATATCTGGGTCAAATGGGGTCTCTAATACTAATTTTGTGATGAATTTCTACACTGATTTACACAGTGGCTGCATCACTCTACACTGCCAACAACAGTGGAGACAGGTTCCTTTCTCCCACGACCTCTCCAGCATTTGTCATTGGTTGATGTTTTGATAATAGCCATTGTTTCTGTGGTGAAATGGAATCTCAGTGTTTCGCTTTGCATCTTTCAAATGATCACTGATGTTGAACATTCCTTATATTTGTCGGCTGTTTGTACTTCATCTGAGAATTGTCTATTCATTTCTGATGCCCGTTTTTGTATTTGGCGTTTAAACTTGTGGGCTCTTACTGGTTGAGTTCTTTACATATTCTAGATATTAATCTTTTGTCTGAGGAACATTTTTTCTCATTCTGTGGATTGTCTCTTTTCTCTGTTGATGATTTCTATTTGCCAACTCTATTTCCAAAAAGCTTATCTTTTATGGGTAACTGGATCATTTATTTAGTGTTAGGCTTCACAATGAAATTACAACAAATAAACTGATTTAAGAAGCAAATGACACAAGTACATTGGTTTAGAAACATTTCTTTCTGTATATTTGAATTTGTCTTCTACATTATTTTGTGATAAGTAGTATGATAGTAGTGATTAAAAAAATCATGTTTAAATATACATAACTCATTCAATGTTGACAGCAATGTCAAAATTTCCAAGAATACAATTATAAATTCAGCCGGGCATGGTGGCGCACGCCTTTAATCCCGGCACTCAGGAGGCTGAGGTAGGAGGAGCATTGTGAGTTCGAGGCCAGCTTGGGCTGCAACGCGAGTGCAAGGCCGTCCTGAACTACACAGTGCGACCCTGCCTCAAAAAACCAGGGCTGGGAATTTGACTCAGCGGTTTACGCACCTGTCAGGCAGGTGTGAGGTTGTGAGTTCAATCCCCGGGACTGCAAAAAAAAAAGTATAAATTCAATGTTATAAAATAAATATGAACATAATATACATTATAAATGCATGCATAAATAAATATATACCTTTTATTCATGCAGTGAATAAATAAATTTGTGATATTCCTTAGGATGTTAATTTCAGAAATGAAGAAGACAACTGGTTTTCAATAATTTTTCTTTGTCTTCTGGTACATTTTTGAAGAAAAAGCTTGTTCACAAAACACAGTATTGCAATAGTGTCAACTGCACTATGTCTGTTCATAACATTTATTTTAGTTAGAATAAAATCCAATTGTATAAATTGAATGCAAATGAAATGTTTAAACCCTGAAAAAGTCTAAGTAATGTGAAGCCGTAAGAATAAAATTCAGTTGCCAAACTTCATGCCTTTATGAAATATAACAATATCTAATTGGTTTCATTTTCCACATTAGTCAAAAGATTGACCCAATTTAAACAGAAATTTTACATATGCCTTATATAACCAGACTAATTTTTCAATAAGACATCATGCTATCAATTTATAAGATAAGTGTATGTGTGAATCAAACATTTTGGGTAACTATGGCCATTGTCAAACTGATTTTGAGCAACGGAACACTGAACAATAATGTGCTGATTTGTCTACTTGAAGTTCATGTCTAAAAGTTTGTGTATGCCAAATAAATGTGTCAGCTTCTTAATTAAATAAGATGGATCACATAAGAACTAGATGAAATATTGCAAAAATCAAATTGCTATCTGTTTGAACCCTTCTATTTACAGGTCACTTTTCATTCTTTGACAGAGAGCAGGTGAAACAAAGGCACTCCTGTGCTCACTTGCCGTATTTCCCC
>RJWM01043805.1:0-13611 GCA_004363535.1 Dasyprocta punctata | reverse complement strand
GCCTCTCGGCAATTCTACAATATGGGAAAGCTAAAGAAAATTCCCACCCTTTCTTTTGTCCCTATGAAGATTCAGTGACTCTTTGATGTTAGTGAATGTCCTAGTCCTTCTTCTCTCCCCTTCTTTTCTCTATACTGCTCTCTACTCCTTTCCTTCAGCTTATTAAAAAAACAAAAAACAATTACACCAGTGGTATTATATTTTTCTAAAACATAATGGTTCTTTATTGGAGGAAATGTCAGTCATGTACTTTGTTATCATTAGTGCATATTAATTGTTTGAATACATGGGTTTCTGAGACATTTCTGTAATGCATATATCATACTTGGATCATGTCTACACTTCCTCGTATCATCTTTTGCCCTCCTCACTCTCTCTTGTCTCTCCAGACCCCTTTCCAGTCCTAAGAATTCTTCTATTTTCAGGTCATCTTTTTGGTTGTTGTTTCCACATTTGAGAGGAAATATGGTATTTATCTTTCTGGGACTGGCTCTTATTATTACATTTCCACAAGTCCCTAGTAACTCTAGCTTCCATTTTGCTCACAGAATAAAAACTTGCCGGTCTTAGCATTTAATGAAGCTTAGCTTTCTACTAAAACCTTACCACTGGCATTGGGATGGGTTGTCCACCTGTATTTCTATTTTTCTTGCTGCTATTTACCAATTTTTGGATCATTCATTATATTTAATGAGGGATGTACCAACTGCGTTATGTTCCTCCTCTCCACTTCAGATCTACCATCATTCTTGGCAAATTGGATGTCTATACATGTGACCCTCATAGCTCTTTGATCTTATCATGTCTATGACTTTCATCCACTTCCACTTCAGTTTCCCACTTCTGTAGTCTTGCTTGGTCACTTGCACCTCTCAGAACTCGGAAAGCTTGAACTAATTCACTACCGTGTAGGCATATCTTTTTAGGCTTCACTTCTTCAGGGCCACTCAGCCTGAAGACACAGGTGACCCTACTAGTACTTTTAATTCTGCCACTTTTTCCATGTCCATGAGTCAATTTTTACTCACAATTTTCCCCTTACCAAACTTGGGCCACTTTGCTGCTTAAGTACTTCCCTACAACTACCTGAAACATTTATATTTTTCTTCCACACCTATCCTTGATAGACTGACCTAGAAAAATCTTACAATCTGATATCTTGGCTTGTACACAACAGACATTGTAATAAATAACACAAGTGTACTGTTCTTTTTTCCTATGATGTATTTGCTATACTGGTACAATGAAAAAAAAAATCACACTGCTCCATCAATTGTCAGCTCAATCACCATCAATAAGAAAACTGGCTACTGGCCCCTGGAGCAGTCTCTCCCAATTACTTTCTAAAATATTTATGAAACACATACCAAAAGAAAAAAAAAAAAGGACTACTTCTAGCACTCACAGTATAGAAGAGTCTGGGAAGAATTCCTATGTACTTGAAAGCTGATGGAACTAAATTGTAATGCTTGATTTTTTGTTGAATTCAGTACAGACAGAGAAGACTCAGTGCTCCATCATCAGCATGTGTTTCAAGAGAAAAGCCAGAAAACTGTCCTGATAGTTAAGATGTGATTTGTAAAAGGATGTCTCCCTAGAGTTTTATCCAGTCATCAGCTTGGTTGAACAAATTAGACACCAGGAAATAGAGCGTTATTGTGTCTTTCAGCCATAGACTTGAGAGAAGCCAAATAGTAGGTCAAGGATACATTCCTTCCAAAGGAAGGAAAACAAATATAAAGAAGAAGATAAGTGTTCTAACTTCACTGACATAGAGACAGTTGCTGGGAGCAGTTTTTGCAAATATTTCATACTAAAAATTTTAAATATTAGTTTCACAGACATTGACTCAAGACTGCCTTCAGAGTGAAGTCTACCTAATTGGCAGAGATGAATTTACATGACCTTTCCTCTATATTCTTATTGTAATTAGTGAAAGCCTCCCTTATGGTAGAGTATCTTCATTGTATGTGTCTCTTCATTGAACTGAGATTCTCTAAATGTGGGGGCTTGTCTTTTTACCACCTAAGTTCAGTGCATGATCACAACCTCTAAAGTATAATAATCCCTCTAATATTTTTGAATGTTGGAGATAAATAGAATAGCAAGCACGCTAATGAAGGGGTTCAGTGTCACGGCAGCAGAGTTCTGCCAGTCACTGGAGGGCCGGTCAGTGCTTAGACTGGTCTATCCATTTAATCACAATGAACTCAATACTGAACAGACTCTAGGGGGCAGAGCATAGTAGAAGTTGGAATTGCCGACTCATTCCTCCAAGTTGTAATTAATGGTAAGATATTCACACCTATGGAAGAACTATAGAGCTGTTCTAATACTAATCATAAGTGAGGTTGAACAATACTAACAAATTCATGATATGGTACCAACTTCTAAGTTACCCTCATAGCCTAGAGCCTGATCAGAAGAGATGAAACCCTTCCTCATATTGTTATTTGATCTTCATGCATGTGAGCTAAACAAGTGATTCTGCCAGGAAGGTTCATATTTTTGTACTGTTTAAACCCAAAAGTGTTCAAAGTATTTGTTCACAATTTCTTTTGAGAGAGGCTAAGTATTAACTGCAAGAGAATGGATCAGGAAGGCAATGGTGGAAGGTCTTGCTGCTCACTGATCCAGTGACTTTTCACTGCTTTTATAGATCAGCTTTCTGGGCAGTTGTTTCATCTTAATGGTTCTGCAACTGGGGTGGAGGAAGTAAATCTGTCTCTTCTTGCTGACTGTTTAGTGCATTTTACCCATGGACCCTGTGAAAGAAAGTGAGGTTCTATGAGGTACAGCCAAAAAAACTAAATCAGAAAGAAAGAATATTGATTTAGATTGTAGTGGATGTTGGGTGAATTTTTTTTCTTAAACTCTAAAGTCTAAACCATAAAAAAAAAAGTACTTGAAAGTCTCCTGTAATGCAACAAGAAATGGAATTCCTGTGGTTAGTAAAGGGCAAGCCTTCCCTCCTGTCTTCTTTCTTTTTTCTTTCCTTTTCCTACTCCCCCAAAACACCTGCATTCCTCCTCTTCTGTGTCATTTCTCTGTAGATCACTTCCACAAAGGATTGTTTCTCTTGTTGCTACATTTCCCTCACTTATTTTCACTAAAACTCATTGAGAATTTGTGATTTAATATGTAATATTATCTGCTACCGTTTCATGTAAAGATTTCTTATTTCCATTTATTCTATAAATTTCCTGATGGCTAAATTCCTTCTTCATATTATGTGCCTTTCACTTTACCTGAAATATATATATACTGGATAGCTGAATGAGAACATTTTCATTTGCAAGTACAAAACATATTCAAACTAACACACACACAGACACACACACACACACACACACACACGAGAATTGTTTTTGGTTAACTAGCAAATCCAAGGTGGATCTGCTTTCAAGCTTAACTAGTTTCAGGGACAAAGTCACAAAATCTCTCTCTCTGTATGTGTGTCTCTCTTGCTTTCTGTGTGTGTGTGTGTGTGTGTGTGTGCATGCGTGTGTGTCTGTCTGTCTGTCTCAGCTTGACTTCCTTAAATATATTGTATTCATTCTTTCTTTGACAAATGCCAGCTTCTCCCAGTTCAGGAATATAGCTACTTTCCTTCCTCCAAATTAGATTCGTCTGTAGGTCACCAGCATATTGTGGTCAACACTATGACCAGGAGAATAGGTGTGGCTGAGGCTATTATTCCCAAGGCCAGTACATGAATTTGCCAGGGTTGCCATAGCAAAATACCACAGACAAAGCAGTTTAAATAGCAGAACATATTTCTCACAGTTCCGGAGACTAAAAGTCCAGGAACGAGATGTCAGTCACTTATCTTTTCCGAGACCTTTTTTCTCAACTTGTAGATAGCTGCCTTCTTAGTATAAACTCATATGATCTTTTATGACTTTAGTCTAAAATTTCCTCTTTTTATGGCACCAGTCATATTTGTTTAAGGGTCACTCTAAGGAACTCATTTTACTTCAATAACTTCAAAGGACTTATTTCAAATATCAGCCTATTACTGTGTCCACTTAGGATTTCAACAGGCGACTTTAGGGGGCCACTATTCAGAGAGGGGAAAAGGATTGAGGGCGCTATAATGGGTAACGCTATTGGATCCCCTTGGCTAGGATAGACCAGATCCCCAAAGGAGAAAGTGATATTAGACAGAAACAGCAGACACCTATTACGTGTTTGATGCATATTTATTGATTGGGTATGATAAAATCCCATGCAATTCGTCAGACAGTACTAGTACCTTCCCAGAAATTATTTTAAATCAAGAGAATATTAACCTTTCTTTCCTCTTTTTAGTATCAAGAACTCTGATACTGCCTCTGGCTCTCCAGATCTCTGTGCTTGTTTCTAGAGAGACTTGGCTTTCTGTACACTGCCTCACATGCTCCCAGATGGCACCTCAGCTGCCTGGAGTGGGCCAGTCTGATAAGGGAGTGTGGCTGTATTCCCCCGGGTGCGCATCTTTCCATCGGAAATACTTTAACCCAAGTGCAAAGCTACCGATGAGAATTCAGATTCTATTGTAGCTCTGGAAACTGTTGAATCAGGCATGTGCCCTGATCACCCACACAGACTCACCTACCTGTACAATTCACAGCTCGGCCTGTGAACCACAGATATCGAAATTAACTCATCACAGCCGAAATCAAATGAGGATTTTTGAAAAGTGATTGTGTAGCCTTGTTTTGTTCTTTTGAAAATGAAAAAATTTTTATCAGATTATCCATCACCTCTTAGCTAGAAACTACGTAATTCTTCTGTCCCCTTGCAAACCCAAGCACTGACTGTGATATTTTCCCCATTAAAACCCTTTCTGAATTACTGTGTGCACAAAAGACACATTAGGAGTTAATCAGAAGTCTCGACAAGATGCATGGTAAACACTGCTTCAAGACAGATGAGAAACTTCATACAGCAGTGGTCACACTTTTTATCTTTAAGCCATCAGGGACTCCCCTTGGGGATTACAGAACCAGGGTAACAAAGGTACAGAACAAAATGAGGTTCCAGTAAACAGCTGCTGGCCTGGTGAAAATTCACGGGGACACTTATGTGTTCTGTTAGCGAACTTAATATGTAAAAGAGGACTCTACTGTGCCATGATTTTCATTTACACATTTATGCACTTTAAAATCTATTCATTTAAAAGCTAGAGAGGAGGGAGGAAGAAAGAAGGAAAGAAATCCGGGGAGGTAGGCTGAAAAACAGAGAGTTAAGTAAGTATTGGAAGATACAGTATACTGAACCTTAAGACAGTCACTGTTCCAGTCTCCTTCCCCTGATAGAGGCAGACACAGAAAAACAACAAATTTACAAGTGTTATGGAGGAAAAACAGTGTTAGTAAGTTTGAAATCTTTAACACTCTTTTCATTTATTTTCACAGAAGTCCAGAACTCTGCAGGAACTTTTGATTCACAACATGTCATCCTTATAGGAAATAACAATGTGCCAACATGCTACATTAGCTGAAATGTACTCCACTTCATAAATTGTGTGCTATAAAACACATTCTTCATGGAAGGCTGATGTTTGTTATGACTGGTCTCTTGAGCTTCTCATTGTAAGCATAATAATTAATAATAGAATTTATTAGGACTAATACATTGTAACAAACATTTAGTCCTCTCCAACTTGACACAACCTGTTGAAAAACATATTAATAAAGTTATAATGAGAGCTGTAGCAAACTGTAAACAAAGACAAATACATTCATATTCCTACACAGAATCTTAGAATCCTTCATCTGCAGTTGAAGTTGTGATTAGAAAGGACGCCTGTCCTGGCAGAAATATAATTAACTGAATAATGAAGTAGCTTTGAGAGGTGTTTTACTTTTAAATGATGGTTTGGGTGTGCTCCTGTCTGAGAGAGGAGCATAGACTTGATTGTATAGTAAACCTGTTTAAACCCTCTGACTCATTACATCAGCAAATTCTGAGATTGTTTTCTTTAAGTCTCTCGTAGCACCATCTAATGGTGAAATAGAGGACTTTCTTTTTTTTCTGAGTCACTTTAATTAAAGACCTCATAGAATCATAGCAGCAGTGCAAACCTCGTGTCTATATACTCACTCACCCCAAAAATAAATGTGTAGCATTTCCAAAGGGTAGTTTACCTCCAATGGGACAAAAAGCAGATAATTCATCCATATTAATTGAGAAGGCCTTTTCATGGCCCTTTAGGTCTCGTCTTTCTCTGAATAGCTATGAGATTGTACATATTGAGAAGAACTCTAACCTATAAATGTGCATTTACAGTGACGGCAGAAGTCAGGAGTCCTGTGGTCTAGGACACCTAATTCTACTTCAACCTAGCCACTAGATAGAGTTTTGTGATTCTAAGAAAAGTACTTTATCTATTTGTGCCTCTTCTTTTAACTTGCAAAATTCTTTTCTTACAGAGTTGTCATGAAAATGCTTTATATAAGAGTAGGTATTATAAGTCTCTAGAAGTCATATATAAGGTATTATTTTTATATTTCACAGGACTTTCCTAAATTGATTTATGGAGAAAAATTAAATAAGATTTTCAGTTTTCTACACTGATCTAAAACAGTCACAACAATATATATTGTTCTTTTTAGAGTCATTCTTATTTAGAAAGAAATAAGTAAATGTGACTTAAAGTTGAAGGTTAAGTACAACCATTAAACAAAACTCACATTAATTTGGAGCTTCTTTTATATGTAAGTATAGTGGGGCTTTATGATTTATACTCTAGGGTTTTTATAGAAAAGTTACCCTGGAACAATATGTTGGTATAATATTAATTTTGTACTTTATCATATATCTAACTCTGTCAAACACTTTGCACACTTCACCCTTTAATCTATTTTCTTTTTACTTTATAAAAAAATTTTCATAACCAAATAAGAACATAATAATAGATATTACACTGCATATCATTGTATGTAAAGTAATTACTCAGTATAAGATATAACCCAAAAAGATTCTTACAAAAAAGAAACAGATAATAGCACTTTCTATTCAATGAACTAAGATAAACTATTAGTATAAGTTTAACAAATTAGCATATATATTGAAATATTTTAAAACAACTGAGCGTATAATTTCGGGAAGTATTTGAACTTCTCACTGCTTCCTACTTACCTTTCTTCTATTTTACTGTATTTTAGCATTTCACATAGAAAAGAAACTATGTGATAGACACTTATCAAAAGAAGTACAAATGGCCAACAAATACATGAAAAAAATGTTCATCATCACTAGCTACCAAAGAAATACAAATTAAGACTGCATTGAGATTTCTACCCCAGAAAGAGTGGCAATCATTCCTTTAACCCTATATATCCTTTATGGTCTGGATACCTTCATGCCCTTTTTAGATGAATACATGGAAAGCACCTGGGCTACACAATTACAGAGCAGCAAATCCTTATCTATTCTGTCCTGTCCTGTTGTGTCTTTTCCTGTCCTGTTCTATCCTATCCTGTCCTACCCTACTCTCATGATAAATTTGAACAAATATACTATATTTTAAGACTGTATTATAATGCACAAAAATAAGAAAGGAGCTATATAAAGGAATCTGTTGTGTATGAGCCTAATGAGACATTGAATTTATTTACCTAAATATTTGTGCACAAGCAGAGTTCAATGTATTTGCCCCAGGCACAAGATAGTTTGTTTTGTTTCATTTCATTGTAGTGTTGGATAGTTGTGAGTGAACTCAACAGCAGATGGAACTTGTCAGCCTTTGAATAGTCAGAGCTTCAATTCCCAGCACTCACCACCATGCTTTCTTTTCATGGTCCTCCTTATCCTTTCTTTTCTTACTCATTTTTGATGTATGTCATAAACAACCTTTCTAGACAATGTAGACAATTTACCATGATACACCTCATACTTACATGCCCGGGATTCTGCATGAGTCAGATGTGGTATAGCCAAGGCCCTAGCTCTGGGCCTCTAGAGTGGTAATGCCTTCTTGAGCCAATTGGAAGGGTCAAAAATTAGTTGTCCTGGCTTTTTGAAGCTAATTTTTAAAGGGTTATGTGATAATTGTTAGAATTCATTAATTATGCTGCTAAACTGGTTTGTAAAACCCTACTCTGAGAATGTGTGATAAACGAATGTAAGTAAAACCAAATTATGTTTTATGGGAAATACATTATTTTGGTGGAATGAATGGTTATTGAAAATAGTTTTTCATATTAATAATTGGCTGGACCTGATCACACAGCTGTGGGAGCACGGTAGAAGGTGCGGCATGAGTCAGGCTCCATGTGCAGATCCCATCTGGGCCACTTGATAGCCCAGTGTTCTTGGACAAGACTCTTGTCTTCTCCATGTCTATTTCCTGTCTGTAACACAGGGATGTTTATGACTGTCTGTAGAGGTGTTGAGAGGATAGGCGAAGTTAATACATTTAGATTCCTCAAGACAATGCCCAGACAAATATTGCATTGTGATTGTCATTTCTGTACACATCTCTGTAAGTACTAGTTGATAATTGGTAGCTAACTACTTTCTCTAGTTTCCTGAGATCCATGTCTTTCAGGACTTACAAATTTGGATCCTCAAATTTATTTATTCCTCCTTACACTGGTTATTTTCAGACCCCTTCACCTTACAATCCTATTACCAACCACTTCTCGTCTTCTCAAAGTATGTCTTTTTTAAAAAAGAACCTGGTTGATATGGAATGAAATGTCTACAAATCACCCATATACTTAATTTCAACAAAGCAGTCTAATATTTCAACTACATTATAAACGACATAGAAAACATCTATAATGTAACAACTTGTATTTAAATATGTAAATGGTTATACATGATGACATCAGAATGTAATGAAATATCCAAATGTTTCCACACATAATATTTAGAATCACCACTAATGTGACAGCTAGAAATTCAGACTAATGTGTATTGTAAGGAACATTCTATGGGGTACATTGCTGTTGTGATGTGCCTGTCTAAGATGATGAACAATTCTTGGGAAAGTCGCAAATGGAACAACGGTTAGTGCTTCCTTGCTTGACCATGGAATTGCATACCTGCAAAATTCATTCTATATTAATACTGAGAAAAATAAGTTTAAATGTAAAATTGAGACAAGTCATGGCTTAAAATACTGTAACTGCCAACAGGGCTTTCTTCCACATGTGTATCACAGGAGATATTCAAAAATGGTGTATAGGACACGGGGCAATTCATTTTACAAGATGCTACTTGTCATAGTAACACCTATTGCTGTGTGTTCACTGCCCAATGAGAACAAAACCCCAACTATTTAAACAGATGCTGTACTTTCTATCTTTCAGTATATCCTAAATAAATATCATATTTATCCTTCTCATGACATAAATCTAACATATTATCCTTCTCATGACATAAATCTAACATTTATGTCTCTCATTTGTTATATTTCAGTAAACATTCCTTCATTTTGATGTCCCAAAATTCCCCATGTGCTGTAGGTGAATCCTGTGTGCTCATGGACACACTCCATCGGTCCTAACCACCTAAGGTGCCCTGAGTGTCACGCAGTGGAGGCAGTTGCTGCACCTGTCTGCATCTGTGATGAGGGACCATTTTTCCTCTTGCTGCTAATGCAGTTATTGATGTCACATCCCCTGTTCCAGTCATGGTCCTGCCCATAGCCTGAGAATCCCTTTATGTTTTCTGCGACTGGAATAAATAAAGCAAAAGCAATTAGTTTTATTGCTTCAGTAGTCAACAATTTTCTTTATTTTATAAGTTTTTCATAATACTAGACCATTTTCAATACTAGAATTATTAAGTATTGTTTAAGGTCTGGACATAAAACCTGAAGAGAAGTATAGTCTGTGAAATCTAAAAGCAACCTGCTGAAAGCTCCTCTCCTCTTTCACATTACCTTGTTATCTTGGACTTTTCTTGCCCTACACATCTTGATGATTTAGGACAGTGCTACTAAGCCTTACTCACAGGTCTTCCAGTCAAGGCCAGACACTGGATTGCCAGGGAACACAAGTTAGTTTCCCACTAATGCTTCACTATGCTAGTAAATTATAACTGCAGAGTATCTTACCATCTCTCATTGACCACAAAATTTAAGACAGTAAATATAGGTGTTTTTTCTTTCCCTTCCTATTTCTGAAGGTTGCGGTGGTATGCTTAATACCACTGAGTTCTAGCAATGTCACAACTATACTTGAAATATTTGTCTTAGGCAGGGTTTAGATACAGTACTGTATTTATCTTTCAAGTGTAAAGGCAACACTGTTTATATCCTTGTGTTCCAAATATTGCAGAACCAAGAATGTTTACTTTGAATCTAAATACAGAGTTAAGAACAGGGAAGAGATGACATGCTTAAGTAAACTAGGTAGACCTAATTTGTCTTCTTCAGTTCAATGTTTTATGTTTCTGTTTTTATATCTAGCATGGGTCACTCAACAGTCAATTATGGAATAGCTTTGTGTATTTAAAGGAAGGAACTTTAAACTATAGGTACAGTAGGCTGTAATAAAATGCAAGATGCCACCCACAAAGTGATATTTAAAATTTTGCAATTATGCAATTTATTGATAAAACTGCTTATGTTCTATGCCAAGAGCAAAATGGAAAATATGACAGGTATACTCTAAGTTCTTAAATAATGAAAGTTTTATCTTTAGACAAATTTTAATAGGGTGTTTTGCTGTTTGTAAGCTACTGAAACGTTGTAAGCTGTTGGTGGGTGAAAATTCCTTAATTATATATAATGTGGCTTGCAGTGGGAGCAAAACTAGGAAGGAAAAAAAAAGACCTAAAGGTTTGATTCAATTTTGAAAACGTCTAGTCAGAAACATGCATCTTAATGTCAACTCAAACTTCCAGGACTCATGGAAACAGTGGGCTTTTTAAATGACTTGGGAAAGCAAAACTAGATTTAAGGGCTAGAAGAAAAAGCTGACTAAAGATCAGAAATTTCTGAGAAATAAGTGAGTTGGAGAGTAGGTGAAATGTGAAGAAGAATAGTGTTGAAAATCTGAATTGCATATTATTTGATGGATAATGGTGGCCTTGAACTTTTGTCACTTTTCACTCTAGATCCACAAAACGGAATGAATTCTCTTGAGTTAAAATTCACTGCTTAGGGAAACTTCATGTGCTTTTTCTCTAAATCTGATTTCGTTTGGCTACCAGTGCCCCCAGCATCCTCCCAGGGGGATACCCAGCAGCCAACTTAGGCAGCAGAACTGGCCCCAGCTACAGGGGACTGAGCCAGTCATGGTAGCGGATCTGGGCAAAATGATCCTTTCAGAGAATGTGGAGCATTATGCTGTGTGAAGCAAACAAATTGAAACACCTACTCCTAACAACAACGTATCTGGCTCCAAAAACTTTGAAAAATAAATTAAGTTTTTAAATTCTGTATTTATTGGTTTTGAGGGGGTCAGAGTTGTAGGAGTTTTAGACAAAATGGTGGTAAAGTCTTATAAACATACAAATTTCTGCCATTTTCTGTTTTTATAACCCCCTTCTGGCTGTAAGTAACTCCCTCTAGCTCACCAGCACACTATCCTGTATAGCTTCTCTCTTTATTGGTGATTTTGTTTACTCTTCTCTCTCCAACTTACTTACTACCCCCATAAATCATAGTAAAGATTCTTGTTTCCAAATAAGACTGAGTCCTTCTTTCTTAGAAGGGGAGGAAAGAGAATACTTGTACAGTGATAGTTTTCACCGTTACTATCTTCTGAATTCTTTCTACTACTTACGATTTGAGCTCTTAAATCTGGCTTCCACTGACTGCATCTACATCGCCAAAGATAACGGAGTTCTAGTGGTTATCTCATGACTTTCAGCCCCTATGTAGTACCAGATCTCAACAGTGTTTTTAAAGTAATGGCTACCACCCTAATTTACTGCAAATGACTGGGGTATAACTGGGTGCCACAAATCATTGCCCCTAAGTACTTAATGTATATAATAAAAGTTGCAGGATGTAACTGGCTTCTTACTCATTCTCTATGAATTCAAAGGCATTGAAGTAGCAGTTTTGAATGAGCAGGAAGTTCAAATGTAGGATTGCTATGCAGGGACATGTAAACAGTTTTAACTGAATCTATGTGCTCATGTGAAAACCCTAAAGCCAGGGTTAGACTATATTAAACTTCTGCAAAATAATTCATGTAATTCAATAATTACATACATACATTCTGGAAAGTACAAGAGATAAGAAAGAAGGATGAAGAAAATTTGAAGAACACCTTTATAGAAATAGTCTTTTAAATTTCACTTTAAATGAAATGAACTGGCTTAAATTCTATCTGAGAAAGAAACGGGTTAATATCAGATGTTAAAATTCAGACAAGAATAGGAGGAAATCATTCAAAACTTTAATCACTCAATAAACATGTTGGAGGAAGGCAAATTTTTAGTTCTATAAAAATTCTTCCTTTTTTGGCTCAGTTAATCGGTGAATTCTTTAGTTGTTTAGGAAGCATAAAAGAGATCAGATGTACTTGGCTAATGATACTCTTAACTAGCTAAGGCTGGGAGCCGAGGCACCGTATGAGAAACTCTCCTGGGGTTGTGCCTGACTTCTGACTCGCGCTTTGGTGTCCTCAATCTATTAGAATTAGACTTCCATGCTATAGTGCTGCTTAGTTTAACCTCACCCTAACAGATTCCAATCATATTGTTGGCCAACTGGAGAGAGTAATCCCCAGGACGAGATGATTCAGTAATACTATGTTTGCTCAGTTTCCTAATCAAAAATCTTTTCTGATATGTTTCAATGATCCTCACCTATTTCTGATATTTGAATCTTAAGTCCTCGCTAGAACTCATTTTGACAACAGAGAGTAGCCTCGATGCTATCTATGATCTTATTTTACTCTGGGAGTCATATATGAAAATCCTGACATGTAACGCAAATATCATACATTTATCTTCAGACAAGGGGGTAGGAGAAGAGAGGCAAGTTGAAAACATATAAAATGGGACCAGCGAATAGCAAGCTGAGTTGTGCTGTGAATTTGCTATTAAAAAAGAGGTATGTTAATGTGTGGGTTTATTTAAATAAAGGCAATGACCTCCCTGTGACTTTATCTTGCATTTAAATTAGGATTGGCATCAATATATTTAAAAAAGAATTTAGACTTACTACTATGGAATTGTAGTAAGTCATTAGTTATTCTGATGTAAATTATATTAATATTTCATGGTTTAGTCTAGAAAATGTGCCTGAGGAAAAAGTTTAATATTAATCAAGAGGTTAACTTATTTTCATGGTGGGTGGGGTTAGGCAGCTATATTATTGTGATATTTGTTACACTCCATGTATTAATACTTGTTGGAAGCTATGTTTCAAATTGTTATTAATGATGCTCATTAATTTACGCCAAATTATTCATCTTGGGCCTTGCCGAAGTAGTAAACCATTTTCCTTTCTTAAAAATTTTTCTTTGCCCTGGAAAATTCATGCAGAAAAAAATCAAAGGAAAATTAAGCTGTCATAAAGTAATAAAACAATCTTTCATGCTGTTTGGTCATTGCAGTGAAATCATAGGGCAAGAAAATTGAAGTAGTAGTCTAGACATTGCTTTTATTACCAAGGATAATGTTCAGAATCCAAGGTTTTTATGTTGTCATGGTCAA
>RJWM01043804.1:0-13596 GCA_004363535.1 Dasyprocta punctata | reverse complement strand
GTGGTGCAGGCCTGTAACCCCAGGACTCTGAGAAGCTGAGGCAGGAGGATGAAAACTTCCAGCCCAGGCTAGGGAACCCAACAATGTTTTTTTTTTTTTTTTTTTTTGTGGCACTGGGGATTGAACTCACAACCTCGCACCTGCCAGACAGGCACTTGAGCCGCTGAGCCAAACTCCCGGCCCTGGTTTTTTGAGGCAGGGTCGCACTATGTAGCTCAGGCCAGCCTTGCACTCGCGTTGTAGCCCAAGCCGGCCTTGAACTCACAACGCTCCTCCTACCTCAGCCTCCCGAGTGCTGGGATTAAAGGCGTGCGCCACCATACCCAGCTTTTTTTTTTTTTTTTTTTTTTGAGACAAGGTCTTGCTATGCAGTTCACGCTGGCCTTCACCTCACTGTGTAGCCCAGGCTGGCCTCAAACTTGTAGCAATCCTCCTGCTTCAGCCTCCTGAGTGCTGGGATTACAGGAGTGTGCCACCATGCCCAGCTACAGTAAATTTTAGAACGAGAAGTCTTGCAGTGAAACTCTGAAAAAGCACAAAAAATCCATCTGTGAAAAAAGCCACATTTGTAACTTACAAGCTGTCCCTTGGTGTCCTGGGGAATTGGCTCAGGATCCCTACAGACAGCAGGACACAGGGCTGTTCACGTCCTCCTGAGCACCGTGCACACCTGCCCAGAACCCACACCTGGGCACTGTTTTCCGTGTTTTTTTTTTTTTTTTTTGTATCAGGAATCGAACTCAGGACCTTTACTGAGCTATATCCCCGGCCCATCGGCAGTGCTGTAATTGTCTTTATTTTATATATACACTTCTTGGAGTAACCATTTTAAATAAATGGCATGGTTTCAAGTCAGCGTTCAGGTTAGGGGCAGGGACAGCCCTCGGTGTGGCCCGGGCTCTCGGGCGAGGGAACGGTCTCCCTAGCCCCGCATTCTGTACTAACAGGTTATCTCCTGGGGCAGGACTGTCATTTTTCTGTTTGTATCCGATGTTTTCCACATTTCCTACAATCACCATGTTATCCCTTTTCTCCTTTCCTTTTCCTGCAGTCCTAAGTGACGTGTGGCCCGCATGCTAGGCAAGCGTCTGCCAGCGAGCCACAGCTTAGGGCCGGTATGACAAGTTCTGTAATCAGGAGAGAAGGAAGTTCCCTTTCACAGGCCGAGATAAGGAGCAGAGGACAGCTGTGCCGCAGCTGCGGCCAGGCCAGGGATCCCGGGACCCCTGAAATGCAGGCCGCGCACCTCTCCTGCAGTCCTCCAGCTGGTTCTGGGGTTCTCTAGAAAGCCCAGGGGCCCGGGGGACACTCATCGCTCAGTGGAAGGCGGTTACCTGGCTGGGGTGGGGCCTGTCCTCCCAGACACAGGTGGTGGTGGCAAAAGAAAAGCCAGGACCAGCCTTCTTTGGGAGAGGTTAGTTTTAATGATTTAAAAACCAGTCTGTACAAAACCAGCACCACACTGGCGCTTCCAGTCCCCGGCCTCCAAGGTCTTCCAGCACTATCTCTTTGGCCAGTTGTGCCTGAATCCTCTGCGGGGACAACACAAGATGAGTTACTTCCTTCCAGGGGCCGTGGTGGGGTTCCGAGCTCAGTCCTCCACGGCGTCCCAGTGAGGACGGGCAGTTTGCTCAGGGTCTGGAGGACCAAGCTGGACAGTGGTGGCCAGAGCAGGGCCCGACCGAGGGCGGGGTGCAGTGCAGTGGCCTGCAGGGTGGCCGTGCTTCATGCCATGCCTCGGGCAGGCCCCCCTCAGGGTCTGCCCTGGAGTGAGCCTCTCATGCCCTCTACCAGAACATTCTTCAGCAACAATGACAACCCACATTGGCCGGTTTTCTCATTCCTAAGAAACAGGCAGGTCTTCTAGGAAAATTTCACACCTGTTTGCTCTGAGGTGACCCCAGGAAACTACAGCATGAGGAATAAGCTCGAGGATTTGATCCTGCGATACAGTGAGTGGCCATGTGATATGTGACACAGAGCAAATCACGTCCCCCTGAGGTTTCAAAATAAGCAGGTCTCTGGTGTTCCCCAAAGCAAGGTGGGGCCCCTGGTGCTGTGGCCCTGCTGAGGCCCGGCTGGGACCACATACCTGTCTGACTTTCCGGCTGGGAAGGACATGCTTTTGTTCCCCACTGCCTGTTTCAGTTTTTTGGCTGCAATGCATTTCTGAAACGATAAGACCCATGCAGCTGATGAGAACCAGACACAGGAAAGCCTGCGAACCGGCCGGCCGGCCAGGGGAGACTCGGGACGGCAGGTCCACTGCAGGTTTCTGTAACTGCTGGCTCCACACGTAGGTGTGAAGGCGAGGCCGAGAGGCTGAACAGGGCCCCAAGCTGCTTCATGCTGTCTTAACCCAGACCCTGCTGGGCACATGCAAGGGAGCACTCTGCCTGCGCCCTGGATTCCACCCTTTAAACTGTATGCCAGCTCTGATGGCCCCTGGGTTTTCAACTGCTGGGAAGGCAGATGCGTTCTGCCTGTGCTTGGGGAAAGACACACAGGAAAAGGAACCCTGGACAGATCACCTCGGCAGAGGGAGTGGTCAGACAGGAGCACAGCGAGCACTCTAGGACGCTGCTCGTTTTGTGGGGCTAGGGTCAAAGCCGAGGGCCTGCACTAGCGGCTGCCTTCAGCCCTCCGGCTGTGTTTCCTACCTTGCCAGGTGCGGCCTGCTTGTTTGGATCAAACTGGGAGGAAGGTTTGGGTTTGCCATCTCCTGAAAGGTAAGAGGTGGGGCCACAGATCAGGTCACTTGAGTTGACACACAGGACAGGCTCACAGTGTGACGGGCCCGGAGGTCGCCCTGCTCGCCCTGCACCACGACAGGCATCTCTGCGCTTCGTTCCTAGCCTCTGTGTGGCCGAGACCAGGTCAGCTCTCACAGGTGGCTGCTGGGGGAAGGTGACCGCTTTCGCATCAAGGAGCTCCGCTGCCAGTGTCACAGACCCGGCCCGAAGCACTGGCCTGGGTTGAGGTCCCGGTGTGGCCTGTCCTGGCCTGCGCCCTCACATCTCCATGGGCTGTGCCGTCTGCGGGGCTGAGCCGGGAGTGCCTCCAGGGCAGCGGGGCTCCCCTGGCTGCAGCCTACGTGTTTCTAGGCAGTGACAACGACAGGGCTGAACCTACTGGTCACACGGGGGACAGCCTGCTGAGCCGCCTCAGGGCTACTGGCCTCTCCAGGGAGGACAGGGCTGAGCTGAAATCTCACACCGCAGCCCTTGCGCTCCTGCGGAGCCCGCCCGGTTTGCCCGGTCTGCTCCTTACCGGCGAAAGCCTTGAAGTCCGACTGGCTGTAGTCGTAAGGCGTGAACTCTTTCTCTGGTGGAGCTGGGCCCTTTGGCTTCTTGGAAATCTTGAGTCGTTTCTCCTGTTTCTGTTCTGTGTTCCTTGGGTCACTTGTCGTTCGCTCTCTCTTCTTGGTGGCGTTTTCCAGCTGCAGGGAGAGCGTGCCCAGGGAGGGAAGTGCAGGGATTTGTGAGGAGGACCCTGCTGCCTCCGGCACAGAGAGAACTCAATCCGAAATGCTTGGGGTAGCTGGAGTTTGGATTTCTGGGGGTTTGAGGATACTGCGTAACTTAATGAGGAATGCTGGGATGAGACACAGGCCCGGAGGCGGAAGTTCTGTTGTTTCCTACGTGCTGTCCATGGCAGCCGGGGGGCTCCTTACACAGCCTGTCTAGCGGTTCTGTGCAGAAGTGACAGTGTAGTCTTCCGCCTGCGGTGCTCACGGAGCGTTTCAGATCTTGGGCATCAGATAAGACAGGCCCCGCCTGTACTAGCTGGGGACTTGCTGCCTGTGTCACATGAACTGCAGTGTGCAAAGAGGGGCTGCGGCTGAGTGAGCTGTAATCAGAACAATCACGGGGCCGGTACCAGCTGGCACACGTTCCTAATTAGGCAGTGACATCAGCCACTTAAAAAAGCAGGCTTGGCTGCGTGTGGTGGCGCACACTTGTAGTCCCAGCACTGAGGAGGCTGAGGCAAGATGACTGCTGAGAGTTCAAGGCCGGCCTGAACTACATGGTAAGACCCTGCCTCAGTAAAACCCCCGAAGAATTCCTAAGTGTTCTGGTGTGGCGAGGGTGAAGTGACCTCAGGGCACAGTGAGGCAGGACAGGCCCCTGCCTGGTCTGTCACCGTGCCACAGTTGATAAACACAGCAGGAGAAAGCGCCCAGGGAGAGATCGCCTAGGGCAGAGGCAGCCTCGGCTTGGGGAGGGGAGAGGGAACTGGTGCTGGTGAGCCAGGCCGAGGGGAGGAACTTGCCCCTTAACACAGTCAAGGAGCGTCCTGGGCCCGAGCAGAGGAAAGCCAGCACGTACCGCGGCCTGCTGTCGCACGGAGACGGCCTGCTCTGCGGTGGCTTTGTACTCTTCCTTTGCCTGCTCCCGGGCGACTGCAAGACAGGAGTCTATGGGGCTGGGCCCGTGCACCGGTGCCTCCCGCCTCCACCTGCATGTGTGACCTGGGGTCCCGCCCCACCTACTCCTCTGTCCCCCAGGGGGTTCAGGGTCACGACTGTCTACACCAAGGGCTAACCTGAAACCTGTCCCCTTGACTGCCACCTCCTCTGCTGAGGACAAGACCATTCTACGGCTGCTCAGGACCCAACACTCTGCGGCCGGGGCTCCCTCTCCTCTCCTCCACACCCAACTTGGTCGGTCCCCACTGCAGGATGCAGCCAGGCCCACAGCTCCTCCCCTCCTGCGCCCCTGCCCAGCACGCTCCACTGGGGCCGGGACCGGAGGGTCCCCCTCATCATGGAGGGGTCCTGCTCAACATCACACTAACCGGACGCTTCCTTGGCACCATCCAGGAGCAGCAGCCCAGCCCCGCAGGCACTCCCCACCCCTCCCTGCATGGGCCTCCTGGCGGGGACCACACAGCGTTTGGGGCTTGCTGCCCACTGCCCCTCAGCAGAAGGCGAGCGCCACGGCCAGGGCTGCCCCCTGCTGATTCTGCCCCCTGTCCAATGACGCCAGCACACTGCGCTCTCAGGGAAGCCACGGCCACCTGTCTGCTCAGCCGCCTTCTTCTTGGCAGTTTCTTTAGCTTCTTTTTGTACTTGTACCTGGCTGGCCAGCTTCCAACGGTTGCTGATCTGCAATGAAAACAGACACGACAAAAGCTCCAGCATGCTGCTCCCCGGCCGTGCTGACGTGCGACAGGCAGCGGAGGGCTCGCTAACCACCTGTCCCAAAGCTACGGGCACAAAAGCAAATCCGCTGGCTTTGTTTCTAAAATCCTTCCGAGGAGAACAAAGTACAGCTGTATTCCGGGCACTTCCAGCCCCGTCTGGCACCGTGGACAATGGTGCCACCGGCCCCTTCCCTTAGGAGATGGGGATGCTGGGCATGGTGACACTGGCCTGTACTGGGAAGCCCTGGAGAGGCTGAAGCAGGAAGACTCACATGTTAGAGCCCAGTCTAGACAATTCAGCAGCTTAGTGAGACTTCCTCCCTCTCAAGATAAAAAAATAAATAAATAAATAAAAGGGCGGGCGATGCAGCTCAGAGTGAGGGGCTGGGTTCAGTCCCCACTACCACTGCCAATTAACAAACATAAAACAGAGAGACGAGCAAGTGGGCTGGGCAGGCCGGGTAACTTGCTCCAGGTGCATGGTCAGTGTGGAGGAGCCGGGACTCGAGAAGGACCTTCTCCGAGGCCAGCATATCCCTCTGGCACCCACTTTCAGCTGAGGCAGTGGACACTGGGAAGGGCCGAGCCGCTGTCAGGTGCCTCAGCCGGGGCGGGGTGAAGGCAGACCCCCCACCCCTGTCTGGAATACAGCGCTAACCCTCAGCAACAGGGCCAAGGCCTGTCAAGGAGTCGCTGAATCACACAGCCACGCTTGCCACCCTGGTCACCATCCTTCCTCCACGGGGGAAGAGGCCCAAGGGAAGGGCATTCGCATTCACAGAACTGCTGAAGACCAACGCAAGGATGGAAGACAAGGTGTTCAAAACTCAAGCTGTTGGAGCTGGGTGTGATGGTGCACGTCTGTAATCCCAGCACTCGGGAGGCTGAGGCAGGAGGACTGCCATGTGTTTGAGGCCAGCCTGGGATACATAGTTCAAAAGCCAGCCTGAACTACATAGCAAGACCCTGCCTCTAAAAAACAAAATGAAACGAAGCAAAATACTCAAACTGTCGGCTCTAGGAGCTTCAGAGTGACATACAAAGCAGAAACTTATCAAGTCGTGCACTTAGGGTTTGTGTATTTTATTACATAGAAACAAACCTCAATTAAAAACCACAAAACATCCTTCCTCCCCGCAGCGCGGGGGATGGACTCACACACTCCAGGCCCCAAACCTGTCTCCTACGAGGCCTCCAAGTGCATCCAAGAGCCCGGCCCAGGCTCGGCCCTTCCCTAATGCAATGCTGAAGAAGCTTCTTCCTTTGGTTCAGGGGCCACAGAGGGTCCCCCACATGCAGCCTGGCTAAGACAGAAACCTGGTTCAAAGAAGCAAGACATCCCCTTCCCTTAGCAAGTCACTCTTAGAAAGGGTGTCGAGTCCACTTACTTCATAGATTTTCGAGGATGGATCGAGCTTTGCTGCCTGGGAGATGTGGGCGCGGTGCTCTAGCGAAGGAAGGAACTGCACAGGGAACACCAAGGAAACGGCTGAGAGGCGGCCTGGGACCACTGTCGGGGCCCCCAGATGGCTGAACTGAGCCCCCCGGCACCACAGGGCCCGGGCTTGCCCTCTGCAGGGACTCATGGCCACTCTGTAGTGAGAGGCACAGCGAGCTCGGCAATCTCTGCAGCAACTCACCATCCGGAATGGGTTTTCAAAGGACTCCATGATGTTCTGGGCCTTTTTCTGTGCAGTTGTTAATGGAGTTTTTCCATTTTCCTCAGCACTGGGTTCCTGCAGGCACAGACAAAATCTGGTCACTTACAGTCACAATCATGTTGTGACATCAGCATGCAAGCCAGACCAGTAAGAGTAATGCTGACAGCAGTGGTTACGGTACTCTCCCGTGGACAAGGTTCTGTGCCTGTAACAGCACACAGTAGGGGTGCAGTGTGCATCTGCCTGTCCCACTGTGCCCACCACTCTCACCATCTGACAGCTGCTAGAGGCTTGGAGAGGTCATGCACATCTTTCAGAGCCTTCTGGCTAATGCGGCAGAACAGGGATTTAAACCCAGATCTGCTTGAGGTCTTAACTGATGCCTGAAATTTAGTAGTATAAATCTTTCTGGGGAATGAATGAAATTAAGTAACAGAATGTCCTGCCCTAAAATCTGTGAATTGCTCTGCTTAGTCTGTAGTGTGTCCTTACAACACAGAACCCAGGGAGACGACGGCGTCCTCAGACTGAACGCAGTATGGCTGTGTTTATGCCTGCAGTTTGTGCTAAGGTACTTGGCTGCTAAGTCTCCTGATGGCTCTGTTAACCCTGTGGTCAGGAGGCTGAGGCAAGAAGATTGAAAGTTTGAGCTAAGCCCAGGCAACGCAGCATCTTAGTAAGAACTTGTCTCAAAATAAAAAAAATAGAAATAAAAAAGGGCTGGGGATGTAGCTCAGCGCTAAGACTCTGGTTCAATCCTCAGCACCAGAAACAAAACAGAACCCCACACCCAAAAGCTCCTGCCTGGTGGTGGTGCTACTGGGGACTGAACCCAGGGTGTCCCACATACTAGGCAAGCGCTCAGCCACCAAGCTGCCCTCCCGGTCTGGGATATTTGTTTCTGCAGTGCTAGGGACTGAGGCCAGGGCTGGGCGCACGATGTAGCACTGAGCTACCTCCCCGTCTTTTCTTACCAATTGCTGAAGCAAGACCCAATCTAAATTTATGTGACTAAGCTAGAAATGAGTATGAAGTCCAAGCTGGTACATCCTACAGGTGACATTCCAGCCCCCTCGCTTTACCTCAACACCAGGATGATGAGATGGCTGTGATTTTAATTCTATTAACTTGTGTCTCAGCTTTTTTAAATGACATGCTTCTAGCCAGTGTCATGGTGCACGCCTTTAATCCCAGCACTCAGGAGGCTGAGGCAGGAAGATTGTTGTGAGTTTGAGACCAGCCTGGGCTACAAAGTGAGTTCAAGGCCAGCCTGAACTGCACAGTGGGACCCTGTCTCAAAAAATAGAGCCGGGGATTTAGCTCAGTGGCTTAAGTACCTGCCTAGCAGGCGCAAGGTTGTGAGTTTGATCCCCGGTACAAAAAAAAAAAAAAAAAAAAAAAAAAAATCACGTTTCTGGTATTGGGATTTGAATCTCCCACCTCACATTTTTATCTTGAGACAAGGTCTCACTAATGTATCCAGGCTGGCCCTGAACTTGCAATCTTCCTGCCTCAGCCTCCGGAGTGGTGGAATTATTAGTCTGTGCTCGGCACCTGGCTTCATGCGGCTTTACCATCTGAGCATTTAGTACCCTAGACACCTGCTCTTATCTAAGATGTGTAATATTCTTGTCTCTCAGCTCTTTCTGAAGATCACCTCCCAACTCGGGCTGTCTGTAGTCCTCAGACCATCATCTGTGCGCTTCCCTTTCCTCTCTGGTTGCTTCAGCACGAAGCCGTCCTGCCCAGGGGATGCACTTGGGCCTTCCTCTTGCAAAGAGCCCAGAGTCCCGATCCCCGGTAGCCCGAGGGAGCAGGCAGGAAGGCATCTTCACAGCCCTGTGCACATCCCAGGAGCCTGGCCCAGCCCAAGCGAGCCATGCAGGTTCTCCAGGACGGGCACGGTCACTAACGATCGGGACTGCTGTCACCGCTTCTGGGGACAGGCAACGAGGCTCTGCCCGCTGCCAGCACTGGCTGGCCACTTCCCACAGTGACTCACCACAGAAGGTCTTCCGGTGTCTTCTTTCCCAAAAGCACCCAGAGAGGGCGCTGGCTGCGGTCAGACATACACAGCCTGGCTCCACGTTGAGCAGACACTCACCGCTCCTGCTGAGCCCCGGGAAGGACCGCCCCTCTGCCGTGGCTGCCAGAAACCGCTGCTCTGCCACCTCAGCCCACGCCCTCTCCCTCTAAGCGAGCATCGCTTGAGGATTCCTCCATGCCCCTCCCCACACTGCAGCTTTTCCTCTGCTGTGCTGTCAAAGGCCTTTTCCCGCTGTGATCTGGGGTCTCACATGCCAGCAAGCGCTCCACCGAGCTGCAGCCCAGCCCCTCAGCTTGCTGGCTCTGTCCCTGCGCTGCAGCGGAGCTTCCCACACTCACGTTAAACACGCTGATGACAGCCGTGGCGAGAAGGCACTGGGTGTCCCGCGGAGTCTCCTCGCCTGGGTCAGTGAAGAGGCTCGCCTGCTTCTGCACTGGCACAGGGCCTGGAGGTGTAGGAGCCAGCCAGCTCAGAGCTGCACACCGGCAGCCCCGGCAGTCCACGGGGAGGCCCCCTTCTTACCGCCAGTTGGGGTGACTGGGTAGCTATCCGGAGGGGCATGAGAACAGTCATGAGGTCCAAAGAGAACATTCTCCAGCCTCTGTATCAAAGAGCCCATGGGCCACATGTAAAACTTGCACGCTGGCTGTCAGGTCTGTCTCTGCCAGCTCTAACACCCCACCCGCCAGGGTGACAGCAGGTGACACTACCTCAATATCCGGCAGTGGTCCGCTCTTCTTCACTCCAGTTGCTGTCTCAGACTAGGGAAGAAAGGAGGTGGCTGAGGAAGGCTGTGCAAACTCGATGACACGTGTGCTCCCCCCGCAGACTGCGCCTCCTCAAGGGCCCAAGACACCCTTTCCTCCCGTCCTCCTGGTCTCACTTGCACGCCTGACATGATTATCTGGTGCTCAAGAACACTCCGTGAGTGAAAGCCAAGTCTTTACTGTGACGAGCTCAGCACGGAGGACTGTAGGGCCAGGAGGACTCTCTCCAGCCGCGCGCGCTACCTAGACGAATTGCATAGCTAAGAAAGACCTGGTCTTCCTCCGCCCGAGAGGAAAGAACTTCCCATTTCCCTGACACAATGACAAGCACTGTACCACTGAGTTACACCTCAGCCCAGGAAGACCTGTCAACACCACCCTCTGTCTGAAAGACTACAGAGGTCTTTATGATCACATGATTCTTTGCTTTTGCTTGTTTTCCTGAGACAGGGTCTTGCTATGTAGCCCAGGCTTAAATTTACGGCGATCCTTCTGCTGTGGCCTCCCTCCTGTGGGTGTGGGGTTACAGGCATGCCCCACGACGCCTGGTTCTCACAGGAGTCTTTGATTTTGGCTTTCTGGGTCAATAATCTTTCAAAAAATTGCTAGCATGCCTTACCACCTACTAATACTACTACTGAACCAAACTATTTGAACTATTCATGAGCACTGTGCGTGAAGGAAACTATTTAAAATTGTTGTAATAAGGGCTAAAGACGTAGCTCAGTGGTACAGCACCTACCTAGCAAGGGCAAGGCCCCGGGTTCAATCGCCAGTAGACAGCACCACCCCCGCCTCAAAAAAGAAAAAAATATTGTCCTACTAAAACACAAACCAAGTAAACACTCTATTTTATGGAATAAAAATGTTGCCCAATTGCATAATGGGAAGTAAAGCCAACTGAGACATTTAAACAAAACAAAAGGACCTCAATGAAAACACACAAACCTCGTATTACCCTGCTGCACTGCCTGGGTAGGATGCACGCTTGTGTGCCCGTTCTGATGCGTTACACACTCAGACACCCATCTGAATTTTCAGTGACACACCCCACTTTGACCTCAGCTTGTCTGAACTTCAGCACCTCCTTCACAAAGCCAGCTCTTTCTGAATTCCTGTCCTATCCATGGTTCTCATAGCTTCCTTCTCACCTAGCTTTAAATTTGGAGTGGCTGGCGGGGCATGCCGGCACACGCTTGTAATTCCCGCAGTCCAGGAGAATTGTGGATTCAAGCCCAGCCTGGGAAACTCAGCCAGACGTGTCTGGGGAAGGAGCTTAGTGTTCAGTGCTCAGTACCAAAAACAAAACAAAACACAAACCAAGAAACGTGTATGGTAAATGGTCCTGGACTCCACTAGCATTCCTTCAAACCCATCTGCTGCCGGGGTAACACCTCAACAGTATTTAGTGCTCAAAACCGAATGGCAGCCCTTTCCACCATCCCTTACCAAGTCCCCTCGTCTGATGCTCCCTGTACCCGTCCCTTCCATTCTGTGACCGGCACGTGCACTGCTGACAGGCTCTGAGGCACGTTCCCTGTGCGGAGACGGCCTTACTCCATCTCACTCTGTCACATTAACTGCTCTGTGGCAACAACTCACTGGCCCAGTTCCTAGATGTTCATACTTGCCACTGGACCATCAACGATAAGGTCATAAAATCAGACGGTTGAGTTTTAGTGCCTGACCATCACCAAGAAAATGAAGGGGCTGGGGATGTAGCTCAGTAGTAAAGCATGCGCGAGACCCTTGGTGTAACCCCCAGCACCACACACAAGCTGATGAAGACCCACTCACGGATACAGGAGACGAGGAGTAAACTGCTAGCAGAAAGAACTGGCCTTCTTACCTTGAGCAGGGGCATCTCTCGAGCCTGCTGGATTAGAAGATGCATTTCATTGATCTGCTGCCGTACAAGAGGTGGTACTGGGTTGCAGCAAGCGATGATGCCCTGAGGTTCTCTGAGGACAAGAAAACATTTGACTCACTACAGAAGCACAGCCCATAGGACCGAGCCCCTGAGAGGCTGAAGTTCGATCCCAAGTGTGAGCTTGACCTGGGAACATAGTGACTTAGTGAGATCCTGTTTCAAAATATGTAAAAAATAAGAGGGCTGGGGATGTAGCTCAGTGTGAAGGCCCTGGGTTCAATCCCCAGTAGGCAGGGAGGGAAAATAATGACTGTACAGTGAAGGGCCCCATGGCTAAGCTGCAGACCCAGGGCGGTCACTGTGTGTGGGCTCTCAGCCGGACTCTGCCAGCAGGCCCACTGATCCTCATCCCGCCGAGGCCCGGCAGACTGCAGATATGGCTCCTGCTTATGCTTTAACTCACATCACAAAATGCTTAAAACCACCAGAGCTTCTCTTGGGAGAAAATACAGATGAGAGAATCGGAGGGGTTTGTCCCTAGGTGGCTGCCAGAAGCCAGAGACTGACTGAACTTGATTCCGGCATGATCACCAGCACGTGGCCCTGTGGAGGTGTCAGTGCTCACGCAGCAGCCCTCGGGCCACCACTCGGGACTCCTTGGGCTTCTACCTTCTGAGCCCAGAGGGCTAATCTTCTCTGAGAACACAGCCTGAGGAAAAGCGGTCGGCAAAGCCTGATCTGAAGGACAGGAGATCTACCGCAGAGGTCGGACTCGGCTCTTAGACTCACTTAGGCAGCTCCTCAGCTATCTTGAGCATCATGTGGTTTGGCAGAACGTATCTGGAACCAAATACAACGGGATCACGTGAAATTCGGCCAGCAAGTTCCATTCAGTGTTCCATTCACCACAGAGGGCAACAACCAGACTTCACGGCCAAAGGGCCAAAGTCTCTTTCCTGTTATCAGACCTGCTTAGCCTAGAAGCAAGTGTAGGATTCGAGTCCCTTACCCGTAGCTCTCGTCTTCCCTGCGAGCTGTTTTGTCCCTCCAGGCAAACAGCAGCTGGAACGCTGTCAGCTGCTGTGAGTTGAGATGCTTCTTTTGCTTCCGGTACAGTTCAAGATAGGACTCATCTGTGAAGATAGGTTTGACGAATTTCTGCAGAACACAGAGAACATTCAAGATCAGTGGAATCACAATTGTGCCCCGGGTTCTTGAGAACACCTGGCTTTTGTCACAGACCTAAGGAGCAAAGGTGAGAGCCAGAAGAGGCGGGTAGCGTGCGTGCGTGCGTGCGGGGTTTGTGTGGCTCTGGGGGCTGTACCTTGAGGCAGATGTCCCTGCTCCGCTGCCACACCACCTGCAGCTGGACAGGCTGCTCGTTGCCACGCTCCCACAGCTCCAGCCTCATCCTGTCGTAGATGTACAGCAGGTAGTGGGTGTCGTCCCGGGCATAGCTGAGCATTTCCTCTGGCAGAGGCCTGAAATTGCAACATGGAATATGGCTTCAGCAACTGTCGCACAGGGAGCAGTCCCACTGGTCTACCTGGCGGCCGCTAGGACCTTCTGGAGCCCTCTGATTTCACTGATTCTTTCACAGCTCGTACTCTGGCTGTAGGAGCATTTACACACCACACCACCGTTGCACTAGCTGGCAGAGAGGAAGGCAGGGTGATGACGCGGTTAGAATAAGGCCACTGCAGTCCCAGGAGCGACTCTTGGCTCCACTCGTCTGCTCCTGGGCAAGCTCAACCTGAGTGTCACTGGCCTCCACTATGACACGGTGACAAGCTGCTGAAAGGATGACACAGGAAACACCCCTGAACAACTTAGGCCAGGACATTTTCTTCTCGTATCTGGACTTCGCCTACCTCCCCAGTACTGGAGATTGAACCTAGGCAGTGCTAAGCTACGTCCCCATTCCTTTAAAATTAAAAAAAGAGCCGGGCATGGTGGCGCATGCCTGTAATCCCAGCACTCGGGAGGCTGAGGTAGGAGGAGTGCTATGAGTTCAAGGCTGGCTTGGGCTACGCTAGTGCAAGGCCTGCCTGAGCTACATAGTGCGACCCTGCCTCAAAAAACCAGGGCCGAGAGTTTGGCTCAGTG
>RJWM01043803.1:0-13620 GCA_004363535.1 Dasyprocta punctata | reverse complement strand
AATGAAAAGTATCAAAATCTCCATATTAAATTACTATAACAAAGTAGAGTGATGCAGCTGGATCAAGTGGTGGTTCTAATTTTAGTTTCTTGAGAAACCTCCATACCGATTTCCACACGGGGTTCCTTAATTTACACTTCCACCACCAGTGTAGAAAGGTTCCTCTCTTACTCCACCAGCTCATCCTTGCCAGCATTTACTGCTTCTGCATTCTAGATGATAGCCATTCTGACTGGAGTAAAATGGAATCTCAATTAAATTTTTTTGTTTGTTTATTTGTTTGGCACCGGGGATCAAACTCATGACCTCACACTTAACAGGCAAGAGCCTGAACCGCTAAGCTAAATCCCCAGCCCTCAATCAAGTTCTGATTTGCATTTCCTAAATGGCTAAGATATCAAGCATTTTTTCAATATACTTATTGGGGATTTTACAACTTCTTTTCTATTCAAATCCTTTGCACATTTATTGATTGGACTATTTGATTTGATCCAGATATACCACTCCCTGGTATATACTCAAAGCAACTAAAGTCAGCATTCCATAGGGACACCTGCATATCCATGTTTCCTGTGGCAAGATATGGAACCAGTCTAGGTGCCCATCTGCAGATGGATGGATAAATGACACGTGGTATATATACACAAGGGAGTATCATTCAACCTTTTATTTATTTACTTACTTACTTATTTATTTATTTATTTATTTTCCGGAACCAGGGATTGAACTCACAACCTTGCGCCTGCCAGGCAGGTGCTTAAGCCACTGAGCTAAACTCCTGGCCCTCATTCAACCTTTTAAAAAAAACAAAGTTTTGACATTTGCAGAAAAATGGTTGGATCATCATGTTGAATGAAATATGTCAAACTTAGAAGACAAATCTCACATGTTCTCTTTAACATATATAATCCAAATAAGATGACAAGAAAGTAGAAGGGAAGACTATTATTAGACAAGAGGAAGAAAAGAAGGAGGCGGAATAATGGATAATAGGGGGCATGAACGGGATCAAAATGTATTATACACATTGAAATCCCCCCGAAAAAAAATGTAAAACTGGGTTTGGGTGTGACAAAAGCAACTATGAAAAAATGGGGAGAATGTAAATAGAATGTGCAAAAAAGAAAAAAAAATTAAAACTTTTTAATAATCAAAAGTAGCATTGCAGGGCTGGGGATTTAGCTCAGTGGCCTAAGCACCTGCCTGGTAGGTGCAAGGTCGTGAGTTCGATTCCCGGTACCAAAAAAAAAGAAGTAGCATTGTGATTCCTAGAATATTTTGTGTAGAATGTGAGATTAAAGCAACTGAATAATTACTATTGCTATCATCATATTTTTAGTACAAAATAGAAGATACAAATGTAGCAGAGAAGGAATTAAGAGCCCCAAAATATAAACTGATTTTGAATTTCACTTAGAAGTATCAACATAAACTTACAAGGTATTTGATCTTATATTTTATCTTTGTATTTTTCTAACTTTGTCCACTAAAAAGGCTTATGATGACAAACTAAGAAGCAATGATTATCTCTAGTTTCTAGACTTGGACCATGAAATACCTTCCTCATTTCTTAGAGGAATGGCTGATTCCAGTTCTTAAGAAGGTAATGTACAAAAGAAGACTGAAAGAGCTCATCACACAGGTTAACAAGGAAGATATTAAAGACTACTAGTCACGTCAAAAGGACTCAAGCACCAAACTGAAGAGGTTCCCACTGGCTAAAAGGACAGTCTGAGTTTATAGAAGAATTGCAACAAATTAAAATCCATAAAATATATCAAAAACCATGAACAAATAATAAACTAGTCACCATCAGAACCAATTATCTTGAAAACTAGGTACATATAAGGATTTATCTTGCCTTTCCTATTTGACCTTTACCTTTCAAGAAGCAAATAGTAAAGGAAGGGATGAATCTCTTTGTAAAAGTATTTCAACTAATAAAAGTAAACAATTTTTTCTAATTTAAATTTTCTTTTATACATTTATAAGCCCTAATGAGCTCAGGAATCTAGATACAGAGCATCAGTAGTTAATAAAAGCAAAGAATCAGATATTATGAAGTTCGTGATGAAAGAACATACCATCTGTACTCCTGCCTCAGTCTGATGAAGCCTCCCTGCCTGCTGCCTAGCTAGGAAATACATCGGTGAGAGGAACATGCTCAACTCACCAATGAATGGATAATTTCCAGACTGTGGCAAACCCCACAGGTCAAAAGGCCTACGTTCTTCAACAGACAATTGTAAGGAAAAGATATATCAAGTTTTTATAAAGTCAGGATTCATTTTTTGAGTAAAAACTGTAAAGAAACCACAAGGAAGTGATTATTTGGAAAAAAGACAGGGTTCTGAGTGGGATGGGGAATATGCAAACATTTCTAGGATGACTGGCCAAGTTTGTTTGTTTGTCTTTTTGAGACAGGGTTTCACTATGCAGTTCAGGCTGGCCTTAAACTCACTTTGGCACCCATCCTAGCCTTGAACTTATAGTGATCCTCTGGCCTCAGCCTCCTGAGTGCTGGGATTACAGGTGTGTACCACCATACCTGGCCTGTACTTCTTCCCCTGGAAGCTATGAAAAGAATGTCACCTGACAGTAGCTCATGAGCCTAAGCATATCCAATAGTGTAGTTTTTTATACCTGTGTTTTATCTTACAATAAGGTTTTTAGAAAAAGTAATGGAAGTTTTCATTAAGCAATTATGTTTAGAGATATCCACTAGGAGTTTCTTTTGTGTTTTTATTTCACTTTTTTATTGACACAATATTTGTGCTATTTATGAGGCAATGTGATATTTCAATTCATGTAAACATCAGGTAATAATCAACCTGGGGTAATTAGCATGCATATTCATTAGGGTATTTTTAGATTAAGTCTCAGTTTAATCGCCTACTGTGACCTACATATACCTAACTCACTGCCCACTTTTCCACACTTTCAGTTCAGATTTCCCAACCAATCCCCTGCCCCATCTCTACTGCAGCCCTGTTCTCTGGACTCACATGTTCTGTTTTAAGTAGATTGGGTACTACTGCTGTTACTACTTTAAAAACTAAACAGAAGAGGACGGAAATTCACAACATTTTTCAAGTATTTTTAAGTGCGATCCTGTTAGGAAAATGTAAAGAAATCATGTGTTTATAAGCCCATGTACACACACACACCCAACCAACGTGGGATGTTGTAAATCCAACATTTGTATATCACCATTAGAAGATTCATGGTAAATCTTTCTTTATGTAATTTCCATTGTGAAAATATGATTTTAACTTTTTTCCACTTAGGAGGAAATTTAGTTTTATATAAAATTAACATCCTAGCTGGATACAGCACTCAGGATGATGATGGAGAAGTGTTACAGGCAACTGAGTTAGTTAGAAATATTATAGGCAGTCAGACAGGGCTAGGCCCTCAAAGGAGCCGGCACAGACGACCAGATGTCTTGTGACCTTGGAAGAGACACACACCTCTTGCTATGGGCCAGGTCTCAACCCAGAAGGCAGAACAAATGCAACCACACCCTAAGTAAAACGTGAGGGATTAGGTATGGATCATCTTGAGAAGCCAGCAATTTACCATCCCAATCCCCTCCAGAAAGTCACTGATCCATAAGAATGCTCGCTTACTACGTGACTCGCTTCCCCATTTGTCCCTGATTTGGTCCATTTTACCTAAATAATTAATCTTATTGGTTGACCACAGTTCTGTCCCACCTCTAACCCGTCTGCCTAGCGAGTTCCCAGTTTTCCCCATCATGGTTTTACTCTATAAAAGTCATTAGAAAAGACAGAGTCTTTGGCAACTCACTCGGGACCCCTTCTGTCTCTCTTTCAGACAGAAGCTGTCTTTCTCTCAATAAACATTTCTGTCCTTAACTTCCGTTGTTCCTAAAATTCACTCTTCAATTTTAGAAAACACAAACTTGTACTGGACATATAGTAGGTCAGGAGTTTCATTCCCCTATATCAGAAGAATCACCTTGAGTTTAGGACTAGCCTGGAATAGCTTCACAGTGAGTTTAAGCCCAGCCTGAACTACACAGTAAGACCCTGTCTCAAGAAAACAAAAAATAAAAGAATAAAATCAAATGCTGAATATTTATCAAATTATCATTTTCTTCCTCTCTTCCCCCATTCCACTACTACAAATGAGATTGTAATTCATCTTCCCTACCAGCTGGGGATTTAGCTCAGTGGTGTAAGCACCTGCCTGGCAGGAACAAGGTTGTGAGTTCAATCCCTGCTACAAAAAAAAAAAAATCACATCATCATCTTCCCTACCAGTAGGTGTTTTCTGCAGCAGCCTACTATAAATCGTTATACATGCAGGATACATACACATGAACGCAGAACAATAATATTAATGGCAACAATTACTAAGAAATATTTAATTGCAAAGTGAATGAATACAACAGACAATTCATATATAATTCCCTCTTAATCTTAAAAAAATCTGAATGCTAAGTATTATTATCATTCCTATTTTATAGATATGGAAAACAGACATTTGGAGAAATAAAAGACAAGTCAAATTTTCCTCAGTTGAATAAGCAATAGAAAAAGATATAAAAGTTCTTTAAATGGAGAATGAATTGCTTTTCTCAACCATTCAAAATATGTGTATTTTAAGAATAAAAAGATAAGTACTTAAATGAGATAAAATCTGGGAGGTTGCTAAGGATACAGCACTTAAAATAGCTTCTTAAAAAGACTCTTTTCAGGGGTCTCTCATAGACAGATTGAACAATGTGAAAGACACACAGAAAGAGGTGACAAACTTGGAGCCAGGCAACTGAGCTTTCAGTCCTGGCTCACCACGAAGCAGCTTTATCACACTGGGTAAGTCACTCTACCCTAGGAACACCAAGTTTCCTCACGCGAAAATGAACAGTGACAAAGGCCATTCTATGGCCTACCAGTATGATTCCACGATTCGAGAATGAGTTTTATAGCTATAAACATTAAGAAAATGGAAACGAAGGACATCTCACATACAGCTGACTGCATTTGTGGCTCAAAGATCGAAAAGCTGAGGGCGTAAGAGCCAGTACAAAGGCCACCACGGAGCTAAATGAAGAAAGATGGGTCTCCCCCTCTATAAGTCTCACTGTATATCAGAAATGGGTAAATGTACATATAAAAGCAAGTAAATGGGAAAATACTCATGTTCGTAGTAATAAATTCATGCACAGAAAAGTGTGACTGCTGAACAATACTCTTGCTGTTTTACAAAGCACTAAAACATGAAGAGCAAATAAGGAAAGAATTAGTGTTTAATTGCAAACCGGGACTGGCCTGGACTACGAGCTTCATACCAAGGCCAGGATTCTATAAAACACTCAGGCAAGTCGGGCGTGGTGGTGCATGCCTTTAATTCCAGCCCTCTGGAGGCTGAGGTAGGTGGAGCATTGTGAGTTCGAGGCTGGCCTGGGCTACATAGTGCAACTCTGCCTCAAAAAGAATAGGGCCTGGAATTTGGCTCAGTGGCTTAAGCCCCTGCCTGGCAGGTGCGAGGTTGTGAGTTTGATCCCCAGTACCGGGGGCGGCGGGGAGGGGGACACTTAGGCAAATAAAATAATCCCTCAAAGTCCATGCTGGCCATACCTTCCACAAACCTTGCCACAAGACCTCAATACTTGTATGTTGACGTGGCACTGCAAAATATGTTGTTCGTTCAAAGCCTTCACTGCTTATCAACAATTATTTTTTAAATACCTGATTTGCAGCATTATGCTAAGAACTATAAAAATAAAGAAATATAAGGCATGTCCCTAGCCACTGAAACACAGTACGACGTGTACGAGGAAAACAAACAATAACTGGAAATAGGGAGTGCATGTGCCATTTACTTTGGAAATTAAACCACATTACTTTGGACTTTAAATCACAACAAAGACAGAGAGATTTCCAATCCATTGAGGTCACTCCTTAAATTCATGTATATTTAGTTGAACCTCAGTAGTTTTCCCTAATTTCTTAATTTCAAAGCAGGTTGAGTAGGGTATGGTGGCAGATGCCTGTAATCCCAGCACTCAGAAGACTGAGGCAGGAGAATTGCTACAAGTTCAAGGCCAGCCTGGGCTACACAGTAAGTTCAAGGGCAGCCTGAACTATACAGCGAGATCCTGTCTCAAAAAACAAACAAACAAAATAATAATAATAATAACAAAGTAGGTTGAATAACTATAATAGGAAAGTAGCACTAGATAGCTGGAAAAAGTACACTGAATATGATGTAATTTTACAAGAAAATTAAAAATTATTTTTCATAATACAAAATGTAATTATTTTCATTAAATAAATTTAGAAATGGTAGCTACAACATATATACAACACAACCCCATCAAGTGGTACAGTTGGTATACTTATAACTTATTTATCTTCATTACTTAATTCATTTTATTCGTAAAGCAACCCTCAGGCACCAGATACTACAGATGTCTCTAATTTTAAGGTGAGGGATCTAAGGCACAGTGAAATTAAGTAATTTGCCCAATAACACAGCTGCACAAAGCTTTCCTTTTGTGCTCTTGTGTGTGCACGCACGCCCAAGATAGACAGATAGAGAGAGAGAGAGAGAGAGAGAGAGAGAGAGAGAGAGCGAGCGCACATGCAATACTGAGGATTCAACCGAGGGCCTCACATATGCCAGGCAAATGCTCTACACTGAACTACACCCCCACCCCTCAACAGAGCTCCTCGGAGGGTGGAAACAGAAAAGACATTTCATTTTCTGCATAACCTCATCGCCCAATATTCTTCATCCAGGCTGAAAACCAGGATGAGGGCCCGAGGGTGTTACACTAACAGTGCTGCAGGTAATTGTTTTTGAACAGTATACAAACTAAAATGATAGGATTCACAGCAGTACAGCTACACACGCAACAAAGATATTCACTACAATAGGGTCTGATGGGTAATGACTGAAAATAATCCATATGTCCATCAACAAGAGGCAGTTAACTGGTTTTATATTTCTACAGGCAATGCTGTGTAGCCATTTAGAAGAATGAGGCAATTTTATACTCATGTATACTGAAAATGCGTGATTCAGGTTGACCAGCCTTTATCAAAATGCTTGGGACCAGAAGGGTTCCATATTTTAAAATTTGGAGGGTTTTGGAATATTTGCATATACATAATGAGATATCTTGGAGATGAAGCAAGCCTAAAAACACAATTTGTTTCATATATACTATGTACACATAGCCTAAAGATAATTTTATACAATATGTTTATTAATTTTGTTCGCGATATAAAGTTTCATGGTGTGGAATTTTTTACCTGTGGCTTTATGGCAGTACTCAGAAAGTTTCAGATTTTGGAGCACATCAGATTTCTTATTTTCAGATTAGGGTTGCTCACCCTGTACATATTATTATATGGCAAAAAAAAAAAGAGATGCAAAGTAGCATGTATATTATGATCCACATCAAGGAAGGTATATGCTATATACGTGCTTTACTATGATCAGAAAATTCCCTTGCGGTTTCCAACTACCTCCAAAAGTCAAAGTTCTTATCCATGATTTTAAATATCTCTGTCCTGTTCCTAAAATTGTCCTCTGGAGCTCTTTAAATAAGTCAGACAAACTCCTCATTCATCAAGGGCCTCACCCTCCCATTCACCTTCCTGCTAGACACAATAAACACTCTATACAACCAAATCGAACTCTTTTTCCTCCAGAACTCTCTTCAAGGTCCCTAACCGCCTGCCCACCTCTGATTCCTGGGGTTTTGGCGTCGATGAGATCAAAGGGTTCAGCCCTGTCTTCTCATGTTTCCAGCGATCCATTTGCAATAGCGGGATCAACAGGACTCCGTTTGAATTAATATTTCCAAGGTTTCTTTGACCTCCGGCCGGCCTCAAGACCTTTGATTGTTTAGGTCCCGCCTCCCATCCGGGACACTAAGTTTGTTTAGGGCCAGGGCGCAGGGGCGGGACAGGTTTTCTCGTCCTGTGCTTCTACTAAGTCCAGCCTAAGCAGGCCGGTCAGGAAACGAGGCCGTGCGGACAGGACTGACCAGGGAGCCTGTCTCGGAGGAAAAAAGTCCTGAAGGAGCAAACCGCCTGCATGTGCACCGAGGCCGTGCAGGGAGACCACAAAACTCTCCGGAGGGGGCAACGGGCATGAAGACTACTAGAACTAGGCCTGGAAGCGGAGGGAGGCGGGTGAAGAGGCGAAACCGGACTGCATTCACAGGAAGCTGACAGGGAGAGGACTCGACAGGCTGCCTTCTCGCAAGCGCTGGCCCAGGTGGCGGGGGTGACCACTACAGCACTCGCCGAGGGGAGGAGTTCGGGAGTGTCCCCCACTCACCTGCAAGCCGCAGCCGTGGGAAGTACGAATTGCCCCTCTCCCTATCTGAGCCACGTCAGCTCGGGAGCCCCATACGAGTCACCTACCGCCGCCGCGCCCCTCCGGGGACTCAACCACTCGCAGATGGGACGGAAGACTGTATTAGGATATCGACCAATCGGGGCTATGGGGAGAGCGTTACCAGGGAGACCAGGCACGCCTTGTTTGTATCTAACCTGTCCACAGTGACAGAAACCAATCAACGCTGGAAAATCCTCAGCTTCCTCAAAGAAAAAGCCAATGGTCTCTTAAGGAGGGGGTGAAGGGCGGGATTAAATACGAGTAAGTGACCCGGAAGAAGATCTGGAGACGGACCGGAAGTGCCGAGAGGGCGGGCGTTCCGGGGAAGGTCCGGTGTTTGGCTTGTTAGGTGGTTTCTCCGGGAAGCTGACTGGACTGGCACCGTCTACGGCGTGGGCTTCTGCGGAGGCTTTGGATCGATAGCACCTCCTGCCTTTAGGATTGTTGAATGACTTGTGAGAAGGGAGCGGGAATGTAGATTTTGCTTTTAGAGTCGCAAGTTTTAGAGCTAAACAAGTTGGTCATTTAGTATGACCTTTTCATTTTGCGATGAAAAATGAAAACCAGCAAAGTGACTTACCCACAAATTCCATGTTAGTGGCAGAACTCAAGACTCGAAGCTGGCGTCTATTCGAAAGAGGATCGGCAGTGAATCTCAAGGACATGACTATGAAAAAGAATAATGATAGGAAGGAGGTACCTCTTAGGAGGTGGCATTTCAGTTAGAGCTGAAGCAAACGGTGAGATTTGAGGGTCAGGCTCTGGAATGCGAGTCAGTGAGGCTGAAATCTTGCATGTCCGCCTCAGGGCGCTCAGGAAAGGGGAAAATAACATCCAGCTACCAGAATCATCTCAGGCCTTTTCTTCACAACAGAAATAATATTAGTTTGAATTTATTATTTTATTGTGTACCAGGAAGGCATTCATTTAGCCCCCTATCCAAATGGTTGTAGTCCCTTTTGAAGCTCAAACGGCAGCTCAGTAAGGCTTTCTTGGCTGCACATCTAAAATTGTAGTACCATATATACCCTATGCCTCCTTCTTGCTGTTGTTTCCCCTATGTGTTTTATTAGTTTTATTTTCTTTCTCCTCAGAGTATTCTAAGAAAGCAAGGATTTTGTTTCTTAATGTCCTCAGCTGTTGATCTCTTAAGTTCTGCAACATTCTAGAGTATTTAATATTTGTTGAATCAAAAAAGCATATATGATTATCCTCATTTTACATGTGATACAATAAGGTGTTGGAAAGTTAGGTAATTTGCATAAGGTGCAAGATGAGGGTGGGCTCACGATTTGAAGTAGATGTCCAGTGCCAGAGCTGTAGCACTTTTATTAATGCAATATAGTCTCAAATCCCTGATTGTATCAACCCAGTAAAGCCTTATCTTGAATCATTTCAACCACTTCTCTTCACCAGCCGTTTTGGCAAAAGTCCCAGAAGGATCCGGAGTGCACCCAACATCCTGCAGTGAAAGCGTGGGAGCCACACCCCTATGTTTGTGTGAGAAAGGGTTTGGCTTGTGCTGGCCAGGAAGAAGCAGGAAGGGCACCAGATGATTGCTCTCTGTTGAAATCCACATACAGAAAGGAGACTGAGAGGTGATATCTGGAGAAGCAAGTACCTAGATCTCTGGAGTGGGCTTTTGAACATGATGAGACATGGATGCAGGAATTTTAAACTGCATTTTAAATTGAATTTTGACTTCTAGTTTTCTAGAAGTTAATATTCTATACCTGACATCTCTCTGTTGAATCCAGGATCTAGAAAAGAAACCAGAGACACAGGAAAGGGAAACCACTGGTAGGTAGAAGTGTTTAGGGTAGGACACTGTAACCAAAACACAATTAGAAGGTAATTAAGGGAGAATGAAAACAGGGTCATGAATCTTAGATTGAAAAGTCCTAGAGCCAAGGGCTAAAGGCAGGGGAACACATAGAAGAATGGAGCCCTAGTGAAAATAATCAGGGTCTCTTGATAATAAAACCTGAAATGTCATACATTCCTTGAGAACGGCCTAGGCGGCTCTGTATGTTATCTCTGTACCTTCCCTCCCTTCCCTTTGTACTCCAACTTTTACAGTTTCCTGCAGTAGAACTCAGTAATTTTATTCTCGTAATGATCAAATACACATGGGTTATCATGAATGCCTTGGAATGCCAGCTACCTCCAACCAGGGCAGCATATCAGTATTTTCGTAAGAAACTGAGCACCCAGAAGATAATAGACCACCCTCCTGTAACCTTTACTCTGATTAACTCCAATGCCAAAACTCCTATCAGGCATCATATTTAGACATCATTCTGTTGTTTTCTCTGAAACACCATGAGCTTTATAGATGCTTACACAATGTTAACCTCACACTGCTGCATACCATGTCAATTACTTTTATATAGATTATGTTCTTTATCCTCATTAACAAGCCACATCTGTGGAATACCACAAACAAAGAAACTGACATTTAATGAGGCTGAATATCCTTTTGTTGATTTAAAAAATTGTATTAGTAGATGTTTGAAGTACATGATCCTACTGGTGCGTTTCTTCATGGAGGCCTCTGGGGGTCACTGGTAGTCACTGTGCATCAGAGGAGGCTTTGGACATGGACTAGTCAGCAATGGCTGAACCTGTTAGGGTTTGGCAACTCTTACAGATGGAATAAATGCATTTTGCATACCAGGGGTGCACATGAGTCTTGGGGCCAGGGTAGAATATTCTAGCCTGTATTTAGATTTCCCCCAAAACCTCTTACACTCATAGATGGGGCTTTTGGGAGTGTCTGGATCATGGGGGTATGTGATACTGGAGTATAATTGCATGATAAATGGATTAGTCCACTGATTGGTTTAGCATAGTTCTTTGTTCAGATCATGGGAAGCCCCACTTTGGTTGTGGGTGGCACCAACCAATAGCTTTGTATAGCGAATGGAATAAAAAGGAAAAGGAAGGCTCACTGTTTCCTATCTCCTGCCTGCCATGCTATGAACTGTTTCTCCTCTGCCATGCCCCTCTACCATATTGTTCTGCTTTGGAACCAGCTGACGATGGACCAAAACCTCTACAAACTGTGAACCAAAATAAATCTCTTTTTCTTTAAACTTGTGGGTGTCAGGTAATTTGTCCCAGCAACAGAAAAGTAAGACAAAGAATTTGAGGAGTATGGTGTTAGATCTTTCCTGAAGTTTTAGTAGAATTTACTCATAAATCCTATTGTATCCTGGGCTTTTCATTGTTGGCAAACTTCTAGCCAGGTGTAGTGGTACATACCTATAATAACAGCATTCAGGAGGCTAAGACATGAGGATCACCATGTATTCAAGGCCATCCTGGGCTACACAGTGAGTTCAATACCAACCTGAACTACATAGTGAGACCCTGTTTCAAAGAAAACAAAAACAAAACAAAAACAAATAAAGATCAGTTGGTAATTTTTTTTACTGCTTCCATTTGATTAGCTGTTATTGTATTATTCATGGTTCTTACATCTTCTTGGTTCAGTTTTGAAAATTCATATGTATCTAGGAATTTATTTCTTCTAAATTCTCCAGTTTATTGGAGTATGAGTTTTCAAAGTAGTTGCCAATAATCTTCTGGATTTTGATGGAATCTGTTGTGATTTCATGTTTTTCATTTCCAAATACATCGATTTGCTCCTCTCTATCTCTATCTCTATCTCTATCTCTATCTCTATCTCTCTCTCTGTCTCTGTCTCTGCCTTTCTCTGATAAGATTGGCTAAAAGTTTGTTTTGTTTATTTTTTCAAAGAGCCAGCTCTTCAATTCTTTCATTCTTCTATTTTTTTTAGTCTCAGTTTCACTAATTTCTTTTCTTTATAATTTCCTTCCTTCCATTAACTTTGAATTTAGACTGGTTTTTCTAGGACTAAGAGGTGTATCATTAGGTTATTCATTTGGGCACACTCATTCTGCTTTTCACATGTGAGCATTCGCAGCTGTAATTCCTCTTCAGGCTGTCTTCATTATGTCCTGGAGGCTCTGGCATGTTATAATGTCATTGTTTGTCTAGGGCCTAATTTCTTCCTTGGTTTCTTCTGTGACCCATTAGTTATTCAAGATTGTATTGTTTAATTTCTATTTGCATAATTTCTGTGGTTTCTTTTGCCATTGATTTCTAGTTCCATTGAGCTAGGATCTGATATGAATGGGGTAATTTTGATTGTTTTTATTTACTTAATCATACTTTATAGGCTAGTATGTGGTCTATTTTGTAGAAAGTTCCATGTGCTGCTGAAATAAATGTGTATTGTATTCTGTTGTTGTATATATCTATTGTTGTTGTATATACACTTTGTATCTATTGAGTCCATTTCTTTAAAACTTTGGCTAAACTCTGACATTGCTTTGTTGATGTTTTGACTGGTTGATCTATTTCTGATAGTGGGGTATTGAGGTCTCTCACTATAATTATTTTGAGTTCTGCTCTTTGCCATTTCATTCATCTCCACTTATTCAGGCTTCCAGTGCAGACTCTTCAGCCTTCCAGCGCAGACCCTTGGCTTTTCAATGCAGACTCACATCAGACTCTGAAGTGAGCTCCAAACTTTCAACTTTCAACTGGATCCTCTGACTCTTCCAGTATGCAATAAACCATTTTGCAGCCTTTCTTTTTATAGATCATATATGTAATGGTTTTATATTAAATTTAATCCTCTAGTGAACCCTCACTGATACCGTCAGCAACAAAAATACAGTCAAAGACAAACTGGATACTGACATACTATAAGAACCAATAGAATTTACCACTGTACCACCATTAACCATAGAAAAGAGATCTAAAATTATAGACACAAAGAGAAAACAAATACGACATAGAGTAAATACCTACTAACTACAAAAACTGTAGCAACATTAACAATAGAAAAGAATTCAGCAATGACAGAAAAGTGTTAACTAAATATCTAAAGATGGTTATACTTACAAGTTTAATGGTTATACTAGTAAAGGTGGAGGGGATAGGAAATGGGAGAATAAAAAAAGTAAAATTTCAAAAATAGAACAAAGAGGGCCAGGGATTTAGCTCAGCATCATAAGTGCCTCCCTGGCAAGTGGGAGGTTGTGAGTTCGATCCCCAGTACCATTAAAAAAAAAAAAAAAAAAAAAAAAAAAAAAAAAAAAAAAAAAAAAAAAAAAAAAAAAAAAAAAAAAAAAAAAAAAAAAAAAAAAAAAAAAAAAAAAAAAAAAAAAAAAAAAAAAAAAAAAAAAAAAAAAAAAAAAAAAAAAA
>RJWM01043802.1:0-13613 GCA_004363535.1 Dasyprocta punctata | reverse complement strand
CCTGGGTGCTTCCAAAGACACAGGGCACCAGGTGTGGTGATGCATTCGAGAGGCTGAGGCAGGAGGGTTGCCACAAGTTCAAGGCCAGCATGAAGTAGTTAAAGCTACCTCAAAACAACAATAAAAAGATGACCCCAGGCAGCCTTGCTGTTGGGGTGTGATTTGGACCTGGGCGATCCTTTGGGGCTCCTCAGTTGAGGTGCGAGGCCTGGGTGGTTATGGGGTGCGGGCTGCATGTAGAGAGCAGAGGGCGCGGCTGTGGGCCAGCTCAGCCCCCAAGGTGCGTGTCCAGGAAGGGTCTCCCCTCGGGGCTGCGACGGCAGCAGTGCCCACTCCCCAGGGGGCTCATGCGTGCCCAGCACCCAAGTCTCAGGAGGAAGGTGCAAGCCAGGCCCCTGTATCCCCGGGCAGGGCGGCACTCCTGGGCAGTGCTATCCGCTTGCCCATCTGCATGACAGGCCTCCCAGGCGGAAGCAGCAGGAGATCTCAAGTCACACACCTGGCCTTCACGCCTGGCTTCACTACTCACAGCACTTGCTGTGTGACCTGGAGGGGCTGCTTGACTTCTCTGAGCATGGTTTCCTCATCTGAAAGTGGCAAAAAAGACAATAGCCTTCCACCGCATGGAGTCAATGAGATTATTTTATTTTGTTTGTTTTCTATGAGATCGGGTCTCACTGTGTAGCTCACCCTCCTGCCTCAGCCTCCCAAGTGCTGGGATTACAGGTGTGCGCCACCACTGGGGGTCGAAAGGGATTTCTAGTGCTGATCCACAGCTGTAAACCTTCTTTTTTTCCTCCCAGCTGCTGGCGTGGCCTCCGGACACGTCTACGAGGGCCTTTGGTCTCCTGTGGGACCTCAGTGTGGATGAGCTATTCCGTCAGTCTGGTCAGTACTGGGGTGCGGGGTGGAGTCCCCAAATGCTTAGCCAGCATGTGGGAGAGCCGTCGGGGTGGCGGGCACTGTGTGTCCCTTGCAGTGGTGACATGGGCCCGCCCATCTTTGGCCCTGACTCCAGCTTTGGTGACCAGCTGAGCCCACAGCCCGGGGCGCCCCCGTGCACCCCTGTGCTGCCTCGGTCCTGGTGGCCTCGCCCGGGCTGCCAGGGCAGTGGGCTGGGAACTGAGGAGAGGCTCAGGGTGTTGACAATGTCCGATCCAGGTGGACACCCCCAAAGCTGCCCTCCCTGGGCTGAGCGGGCGCCCCCGGCACCCCCAGGCAAGGTCTGGCCAAGAATCCAGTCTGTGCCCGGAGCCTTCATCAAGGGCCTTGAGTGTGGAGCTCTCGGACGCCATTAGCAGGGGACGTGGCGGCTGCATCCTCCCAGGGCTGCCGGCATTCGACTCCAAAAAATGTCACGTAACCAGCTGAAAGTGGCCCACAGCAGATGGCAGCGGGACTCGCGGTGCCCGGGCCCTGCCTGTGCCCGGCCCAGCCGCCCCGCACCCACACAGCACAGCCACGAGGTGTTGGGGTCAAGATGCTCCCCACGGTACACGGAGCTCCGCCTGGTGTTTCCCAGCGGTGCCGCTTGGCTGAGCTGGGGGCCATCTGTCCCGGTCACACATTCCAGACGCCCCCTCCCCGCCCGCCTGGGACCCCTGGCTGAGGCCCAAGCGGCACTGTCCAGGCATTCTGTCCCTTTGCGTAACCCCTGCCCCTGGGTCAGGCGGCCCTTCTCAGCCACTATGGCAGGTCTGCCCTTTCAGAGACACAGGCGTTCCTTGTCCCGCCCTCCTCCACGGGGGCAGAAGGGACGGCCTGTCCTCTGCCTCTCGTCACGTGGCCTGGGTCTGCCCCTCCATCAGAGGGGCTCCTGGCCAGCTCTGCTCCCACTGCCCAACCCAGAGCCTGTCCTGCAGATGCATCTGGGCTTCTGTCCCCCGCCCCACAGGGTAGACTGGCCTGGGGGACCGCACGCCTGAGCTCCACATTCCCGCTGATTCCGGGCAGGGCAGAGCCGGGGTCCACAGAAGAACGGGATTCAGGGACCTGAACACATGCTTGCATGCAGGCGGTCACCGCAGCATTCTTTCTCGTTGTTTAGAGACAGTCTTGCTATGTAGTTCAGGCTGGCCTTGAACTTGCATTGTCCTGCCTCAGCCTCCCGAGTGCTGGGATTACAGGCATGCGCCGCCACGCCCCCTCTCGGTGTTATTCATGATTGCTGAAAGGTAGAAACCAGTGGATGAGGGGTAAGGAAACAGTCTGGACACATGGTGGAACACCATTCCACTCTGGAAGCTAAACTGTCACGTGCTACCCTGTGGATGAAAACATGGGGTCCCGGAAATAAGCCATTCCCGAAAGGACAGGTGTCCTCGGAGTCTCCTGACGGGCTCCCCAGAGTCCTCAGATTCTCAAAGACAGAAAATAGACGGCAGCTGCCAGGGGCTGGGGTGGGAGACCCGCACGGCCGAGTGGGCACGGCATTTCTAGTGAGGACAGCAATGGTGTCCATGCTGCCACAGGAGCACGCTTGGGGCTAGCCACGGGCGCTCGGACCCAGGGCCCCCGAGTGCGCTGCACCCCATCCCTGAGGCGTCGCTTGCAGATCCAGGCTGGATGCAAAAGGAAGTTGCACTGCTCGGGCCTCGCCTTGGCCCAGAGCTCCCAGCATGCTGTGGGGCTGCTGTGCTGGGGACAGAGCCTTGGCCGCAGGCGAGCGCCCAGCACATGGCTGCGTCCTCCGCCTTGCTCGGGTGGAGAGCGGAAGCCGGTGGCGACCACACTGCCTCCCAGCCTTCCTCGGGACGCTCCTGTCCCAACCTCTGCCTGAGTCCTGAGCACCGAGGACCAGAACCAGGCCAGGGGCTGGCTTCGAGCCGAGGTGCTCAGGTGACCAGGGCGGGGGCCAGAGGGTGCCAGGTCACCCCGCTGCGTGGCCGGAGGACGGAAAAGCAGCACGTGTCACCCCCGCAAAGGCTCAGTGAACTTGGAGCATGGAACATTCTGGAAGTTGTCAGGCCTCACCCTGGCAGTGCCTGTCAAGGTCATGTGGTGAAGATGAGTTGAGGGCCACCTCGAGATGCAGGGGGCACCGTCCCTGTCCTGAAGGCAAGTGGCCATGGGGAAGGGAGGAGACCAGCCACCGAGGCAGGAGGTGGAGCCGGAGCAGGAATCAGCAGCCCAGGGGTTGCCGGGCCACCCTGGCCAAGAACGTCGAGCAGAGGCTGAGGCCGCAGCTGTCCTGTCGGGAGGCCTCTGCTGGCCCAGGCTCCTGCAGGGAAACGCAGCTCTGAAATCCTGCATCCTCCCTTCTGGGGAGACACTGTGTCGTAGATGGATGTTTCTTTGGTCCGATCTGGTCTGGTCTGGTCTGGTCTGGTCTGGTCTGGTTTGAGACAGGGTCTTTCTATGTAGCTCAGACTGACCTTGAACTCACTATGTAGCCTAGGTTGGCCAGTGATCCTCCTGCCTCAGCCACCCCAGTGCTGGGATTCCTGGGGTACACCACCACACCTGGATGGGGCTTTGTTTCAACTGCTTAACAAATCCCCAGAGAAGAGTGGTTTGTTGTCTCTCATGACAAGAAACTGGGGTGCTCGGTGCTGGACAAGTTCGATAGATCTACAGCGCTGGGCCCTGGCCTCGGTGTCCGCCCTCCACAGCACTCCCCTCAGGGTCACAGAACGGCTGCTGTGGCTCCACATCTCTGTCTTCTCCTGAGACAACAGCATTTGAGGCAGAAAAGCGAGGTGTAAAAGATCATGGCTTCACATACTTTTCTTCTTCTTCTTCTTCTTTTATTTTTCTTTTACTTTATGGTGCAGGATGCGGCCAAGTCATTAAATTGCCCAGGTTGGGCTCAAACTTGCTATCCCGAGGCCTCAGCCTCCCAGAGTACAGGGATCACAGGCGGGCACCCCATGCCCAGCTTCTGTCTTCGTATCAGGGTGCTCTTCCCACCTGCTTGCGTTGGACAGGACTGGGTCACAGGCCTTGAAGGGCGCCTGCTGTGTTTTCTGGCTCCCAGCGCCCTTTGCACACCCTGGCTGTATCTGAAGAATCTCCAGCCTCATGAGTCCCACACCCCCAGGGCAGAGCCCAGGAAACTTGCTTTTCCAGCTTTGCTTCTGTCTTTGAATTGTTGTTCTTCAGATGAGCCGGCCGACACACTGGAGCGCAGTTTCCGTAGCGTTGATGGCGTGGTCCAGACTGTTACTGATCTAGGCCAGCCTTGAGCAGAGCAAGGCCCTGGATGGATGGATGGATGGGTGGGTGGATTGCAAATGCTGCATTTATTTGTTTGTTTGTTAGATTTTGAGGCAGGATTGATCCTCCTGCCTCAGCTTCCCAAGAGCTGGGATTCTGGGGGTACACCAACTCTCTTCACGGCCAGCGAGTGAAGAAGCCACGGGGGCCGAGGCTGGTGCCCTTTGTCCTGGACGTCCTCCGGTACTTGCAGAAGAAAGGCAGCTGCAGACCCCCTGGCTGGCGGGCGGGCGGGCGGAGAACACGCGCAGCCTGAGGGCAGAGAGGCCTGCAGCCCCAGGGGAGCCGCTCCCGGAGGCAGGGAGTAGGGAGCAGTCTCCACAAAGGTCAGCACAGCCCCTCCTGCCCTGAGGTGGACCCCAAAACCAGGTTCCTGCACCCCAGGAGACAGTAACACAGCTCTGAGGTACAGTCCCTCTCTGAACTCCTAGTGGCACACACGTATAATCGCAGCACTTGGGAGGCAGAGGCAGGAGGATCACCGTGAGTTTGAGGCCAGTCTATGTAGTGAGTTTAAGGCCAGCCTGAACTACGTAGCGAGACCCTGTCTTGAAAAAAACACGTTTCAGATAAAGAAATACAGACAGCAAATAAATATATGAAAAAATGTTCAACATCGCTTGTCATTCAAGAGATGCACGTTAAAACAGCACTGAGATTCCACCTCACCACAGAAAGAATGACTACTATCAAGAAATCAATCAAGTGGTGCTTTAATCCTAGCACTCGGGAGGCTGAGGTAGGAGGAGCGTTGTGAGTTCGGGGCCAGCTTGAGCTACAACGCAAGCACAAGGCTGGCCTGAGCTACATAGTGCGACACTGCCTCAAAAAACTAGGGCTGGGAGTTTGCCTCAGTGGCTTAAGCGCCTGTCTGGCAGGCACAAGGTTGTGAGTTCAATCCCTGGGGCCAAAAAAAAAAAAAAAATGCTGGAGGGGCTGTGGGGAAAAAGGAGCCCTTCTTCACTGTTGGTGGCAGTGTAGACTGGTGCAACCACTGTGGAAATCAGTGTGGAGATTCCTCAAAAAAGTAGGACTAAAGGTTCCATTGGACCCTGCTGTTCCCTTCCTGGGTATCTTCCCAAAAGAATTAAAAGCATCATACCACAGTGATATATGCACACCTATGTTTATAGCAGCACAGTTTGTAACAGCCAAATCTTGGAAACAGCTCAGATGCCCATCAACTGGTGAGTGGATAAAGAAGGTGTGGGGTTTTTTTTATTATAATGGAATACTACTGTGCCATAAAGAAGGATACATTTGATACATTTCTATGAAAATGGATGCATCTTGAGTCCAAGCACTTAAGTGAAATAAATCAGACACACGTGTGAATATCACATTGTTTCTTTGGTGTGAGAAACCGAAAGTGTGAATCAGGGCCAAAATGTGTAATAGGAATTGTGAAACAGGCAACAGTGTTCAAATGGGGAGGGAAACAAGGGAGAGGAGTGGGGAAGGGGAGGAAGGGAAAAGTAAGAAAAATGAAACCGAAAGGAAAACAGAAACAAAGCTTTGAAAATGGGAGGGGAGGAGGATGAAGGGAGAGGGGAGGAATGGGGGAGGAAACCCAGTTGTGTCATGTACAGGTACAGATTCTCTATGATGAGTGTGATTGTTCTGTATATCTGAAATGTACCAGTAAATTCTAATTAAAAAAAAAGAAAAGACTAAATTCACACATCACACAGATCATCGCTGGCTTATTTTATTTTAAAGAGAATAAAACCAGTGAAACAAAACAAAACAATGAGAACGATAGTGGATTTCAAAAACAAGACAATAGAAAATCAACAGTAGTTACTATATTGTTATCCTCTAACTAGTTGCTCGGACTACCAGATATAGGCATGCAAAGTTAATCAGACAATATGTTGTTTCTTTACTTCAGTTGCTATCATTTCACAAATTTCAGGTGTGTGACTTCCTATTTCCTTTGTGTCTGTGTCTCCTGAACCTGTCCTGGGTGGGCTGGAGGTCTGAGATTGCACCCTGCCCCTCATCTTGACATGTTCCTGCGTTCCTCTGAATCAGCTGATGCTGAGTCCCGGGTGCTTCCTGCACTGGCTGCCTGTCCCGTGGACAGGGGGTTGGGCGCCTGGGTTCCTCCTATCCGAGACTCCTGGGGTGGCAGAGAGGTGTGGGGCTGTAGCTCACTGATGCTCCCCCAGTGGCAGCAGGGCCTTGGGGTGTGGCTTCTCCTCTGGGCCGGTGCTGGTGGGCTCACCGGGCGTGCCAGGTACCAGTGGTGGCCTCTTTTTTATTTTGAGACAGATTCTCACTAAGATTGACCAAGCAGGGCTCAAACTTGAGATTCTCCTGCCTCAGCCTCCCAGAATGCTAGCAGTTCCTCCGTGTAGAGTGTGTGATTCCATGGTCTTTAGGACATTCACAGAGCTGTCTGACTATTACTGCCATCTAACTCCAGAACACTTCCTCGGTCCAGAACAAATCCTTGCTACCCTCACACCCTGTGCCACCGCAAGTTGCCATCCCATCTTCCCAGTGACACTGTGGCAGACGTTTCACACCGATTGAACCCTGCAACATGCTGCCTTTCGCCTCAGTTGCTTTTTTTTGTGGCACCGGGGATCAAATTCACAACCTCACGCCTGCCAGACAGGTGCTTAAGCCACTGAGCCAAACTCCTGGCCCGAGTTTTTTGAGACAGGGTTGCACTATGTAGCTCAGGGCTGCCTTGCGCTCACGTTGTAGCCCAAGCCAGCCTTGAACTCACAACACTTCTACCTCAGCCTCCCGAGTGCTGGGGTTAAAGGCATGCCCCACCACACCCAGCTCCGTTGCTTTTCTTAGTAAAACATCTGTCCTCGGGATCCACGAGTGCCGCGGTCTACATCACGGTGCTGGGGTTTTGTTCTAGGAATGAATGAGTCTTATTTTCCTAGAACTGAATTCATCTGTGGTTCTCAGAGCTAAACTTGCCATGCAACAGTCAGCGCCCTGAGGGAGGGGCAGGGGTCAGAGACTGAGGTGCCGCTGGAGAAGCCACGGGAAGAGGCCGGGAGGGGCCACGCACTTCCTGTCCTCTCTGAGTCACAGACCAGATCCGTGACCAGCCCAAGGGGTCGGGGGACGTGGCTAGGACGGGACACCAGGAGAAACGCCAAGTCCCAGCTACGAGGAGTCAGCACGCCCTGCACAGAGCGGGAGCCTCTGAGGGCGCCCCAGAAATGGGGGCAACAGGGCGAAGAAAGAGCACAGTAGGGAGCACACCAAGGGTTGGGGGCTTTAAACCTTGTTTTGTAATTATCTTTTATTAAAAACATTGTCCTGCATGCCTGTAATCCCAGCACTCGGGAGGCTGAGGCAGGATGATTGTTGGGAGTTTGAGATCAGCCTGGGTTACAAAGAGAGCTCAAGGCCAGCCTGAACTGCATAGCGAGATCCTGTCTCACAAAGACAAAAAACAAAAAAGCACAACGTTTCCTAAACTGTCTTGCTTTATGTCTAGGTGGCGTGTGTAACTCAGCTGGCCTTTGGTTCCGTGGGAGGTGGACGGGCAGCTGGGGGTCTCCCGAGGGCCCCCTGCCTCTGGCCCCAGGGATCTGAAGGGGGCTCAGCACTCCTGCACACGTGGGATCTCAGCCCGCCTTGGCCCAGACAGCTTGGAAAGCCCCCAATTTTTTGATGATAAGCTACATCTCTCAGAACGCCTGAATGGGTGTTTCTTGGGGGTTCAGAGCCTCTCCCCCACGGGCTCCCTGTCCCCCGAATCCAGGTGGCTGGGAGAAGGGGTGGGGCTAGGGCACAGGCCCTCAGGACGCTGCCCTCCTGCTCCCCCCACCCCCAGCCCGAGCCCACCCTGCTCATGCTGCAGCCCTTGAGCCACCCAAGGTGGGGGGCCCCGAGACCCAGGGAAGCAGCTTCAAGCGGGCGGGACACGACCGCCTTGTCCCTGACTTGGGTCACCGGTGTCAGGACCTGGAGGTTAGGGCCAGAGCAGGCTCCAGGGGCCAGACCTGCAGTGGGGACGCGAGTGGAGGAGGACAGGGGTCCCAGCGTGCGGGCCAGCAGCGCCCGGACAGCACCGGCTCTCCTGGTCTCTGTCGCCCTGGCCTCCGTGTCCTCCACTTCCCCTTCCGAGGGTCTTCTGCCTTGGGGCACCGGGGGTGTCCCCCAGCGGGTCCCCTGCTCCCCTCCTCAAAGACCCTCCCACTCTCCTCCCTGACCATCCTCCCCCACCCTCCGCAGCGCCTTTTCTGTCGTCGTCACCCTCTGACTTCGGGCGCTGGCTCCAGCTCTTCCGGGCAGCTCTCTCTCCGGGGGAGCTGGGGCCAGAAGCCGCGACAGTGGGGTCATCCGCCGTCTGCACCCCACAGCCCCTCGCCGAGCCCGTGCCGCTGTGAGGCCTGTCACTCTTCTCCTTGGACTCCTCAGAGGGGAAGAGGTCTTTGGGGCCCAGGAATCCTGTCCCGTGGGCCCTGAATAAAAGGACTTGGTACTTGCTGGCCGTGGATTTCACGGCAGCCTTGGGTGTCTCATCAACCCGGGATGGCCGGTGTGGGTTGGATCAGGACACAGGGTCCCCCAGCTCCACGCCGGGCCGCGAGTCACGAGCCCAGGTTTGCATGCACAGTGGTGGTGGCCCCTGGCTGGAGTTCTTGCTCATGTGTTTTTTATAGCTGTATACTATTTCCTCACCTGGATGTACCACACTCTACTCAATTGTACATCACATCATACATGAGTTGGTGGATGTTTCTATCTTGGGTTGTTTCTGTCTCTTGTCTATTCTGAGCCATACTGCGAGCATTTATGTGGACGTGTATTCTCAGTGCTGTCAGGGGTGTTCTCAGAACCTAGATTTACTGGGTCACGTACACATTTTAGGTTTAACTTTCTGAGAACTGCCGGGCGGCTCCCTTTGCCAGCGTAGGCCAGTTCCGGTTTTCCTCTGACCTCGCTGTCACTTGCTCACGTCGGGTTTTGGATCGCAGCCCTCCGGAGGGGAGTGAAGCAGGGTCTCCTTGTGCAATGGACTCTCATTTCCCCGCCACACGGCGGGTCGAGCGGTTTCACTCAATTTCACGTGTGTTGCGGGGCCATTTGCTCATCTGCTCCAGGGAACCTCTCTCCAATTGTTTCGCCCGTTTTTCAGTTGTGCTGGGGTTGTTTTCGTTCTGTTCCTTTCCTTTCGCGATGTGGGATTCTCTGTGTGTTCCAGCTCCTCACCCTTCCTGGAGGGGCGGTGCGCAGATACTTTCCCAGGGAGCAGCGCTCTCTGTCCTTTTGATGGTGCCCTTTGATGCACGAACATCTTCAGTTTTGATGCAGTCCAGGGCATCTGTGGCTTCCCCGCCTTTTGTAGCCTGTGCTTTTGATGTCAAAGTTAACAACACCATTGCGTAATCCAAGGTCATAAAAACGTTCATCTTAGCCGAGTGTGGCGTCCCCCACCTGTGATCCAAGCACTGGAGAAGCCGAGGCAGGAGAATCACTGTGAGTTCCTGGTCAGCCTGGGCTACATAGTGAGTTCAAGGTCAGACTGAACTACACCGCAGGACCCTGTCTCAGAAGAACAAACAAAGGAGCAGAAACAGCCCAGCGTGGCCAGGCCAGGAGTGGCCACGGCGGGTGGGAGTGGGGTGCGAGAGAGGCACCGCCGGCCGCACAGAGGTCTCTTCCCAGAGCGTCGGGGACCGTGCTGCTCGTTTGTGCCCCAGCATTCCGTCTCCCCCACTCCATGAGAGCTGTGTAGGAGGAGGGGGCAGATCACAAAGTAAAACGACCCGGCCAGTACATTCTTCAGATGTTTTGAAAGAAGGCAAGAAATTCAACTCCAAAGAACAATTCCGCTTCATTGTCCTGAGCGAGGACTTCCGCCCCCGGTCACCAGCTTTTCCCAGTATGGTGGTCATCGGGGCCCGGGGGCTCACTTGGACTGGCCTCTGTTAGGCCACTCTCTTCGCTTTTTGAGAGAGGCTCCCTATGTAGCACAGGCTGGCATCTACCTTATGGCGATCCTCCTGCCTCAGCCTCCAGGTGCTAGGATCACAGGCGCAGGCCACCTCGCCTAGCTGTTCGCGGGGGATGTAAATCTACTTTCCTCTTTCTGATTTGCTGTTAGGGAAATGCAGCTTTGTAGACTGGGTTGAGAAGTGGTCTTTTTCTCTTGGATTTTCTGTTGGCCTCTGGAGAACTGATACTGTTTCTTTCCGCACTGTTGGTAAAATTAGTCAGTGAAACCATATGGGATTTGAGTTTCCTTTGTAGGAAGTGTTCAGATGACAGCTCTGTTTGCTGTCGTAGATGCCAAGACTGTCTGTGTCCCTTTCTTCTTGGGTGGCTGCTCTGCTTTGGGTCTGGAATGTTCCCGAAGACCCAAGTGTCACAGGTTTCGTCACCTGCTGGGTGCTCTCGGAAAGTAGAGGACCCTGCAAGGAGTGAGGCATTGTGGGATGTTTGAGGCCCTACCCTGGCAGGGGACTGTGGGAGGGCCGGGGTGGCTCAGTGGATGAGCAGCTGCCTGGCGCATGGGAGGCCCTGGGCTCCATCCCTCACACTGAGGAAGAAAAAGAAAGAGAAAGCGCAGGAGAAATGGGCTTGATTTTGGAAGCCCAATCTGTTTTTCTCTCCCATTTTAGCTCAGCCACAATAAGAACAGCTCTGACCCACCCCACACACCCCCACCTGATGTGCAGCCTCACCGTGACGCCACAGACTGAAGCATTGAGCGGAGATAAACCTTTCTTCTCTTTAACTTCATTATCTCAGCTCCTTTGTTACAGCAGTGGAGCACCGGCTAATGCAGTGGGCTTCGTGTCTGTTTCCCCAGCGTTGTCCAGGGCATGGGCTTAGATTTGCCTGTCACATCCCCTTCTTATCTTTCTGACGTCTGTGGGGTAAGTGGCAATGACCCTTTTTTTGTTCCGGTCTTGGTAATTTGTGCGTCTTTCTGATCAGACAGATGAAAAGTTTATCAACTTCATTGATTGCCTCTAGGAACCAGCTGTTGGTCCTGTTCATTTGTCTCACTGTTTTTGATCTCACTGACTCTGTTCTTATATTTTTCCCTTCCTCTGCTCACTTTGGATTCAACTTGCCAAACCACCCCCGCCCAAGTTCTGCTCATTTCTTAAAATGAAAATTTAGATTGTCGTCGTTGATCTTTTTTTTTTTTTCAGTTCTTTCTAAATGTAAGTAGTATATCATACCGATAGCACATTGGGTTGTTAGTACCTCTGTATGGTTTACAGATGTGTGTTTGTCGACCGTATCAGTTAATGTTTTTTGGCAGGGGGAGGACAGGGTCTCACTATGTAGTCCAGGCTGCTCTTGAACTCACTATGCGGCGCGGGTTGACCTGGAGCTTGTGGCAATCCTCCTGCCTCAGCCTCCAGAGTGCAGGGATCACGGGCATGCACCCCCGCTGCCCGGTGATGGCGCCTCGCCCTCGGGACGCTGGGGAGCTGGGGTGTAGCTCATCGGCAGCACATTTGCCTGACATGGAGCCCAGGTTTCAATCCTCAGCACCCTCCAAAATGTGTGCTTTAAAATTGGTTTATTGGCTCGGAACATTAGCTGCTATTTCCTTAAGCGGCTGTTGTTATCATAGTGGGCAAAGCATTCCTTGGGGCCAGGAGGGTGCGTGACCGCGGCTGCGTCGGGGCAGAGGCGACAGCTGTTATCACAACAGAAATCTTGGCTTCCCAAGTCGGAGACCTTGAGAGCAACCGAAGGGGCGGCTCGTCACAAACACACCGGGTGCCATCTGCGCCCCTTCACCTTGGACAGTCTCCTTCGGCCCGGCCTCAGATGGCTGGCTTTTGTCTCCCTCTGTGTGTGTGCGTGTGCGTGCGTGCACATGCGTGTTCTGCTTTGCTTTGCTTTGTTTTCTGTGGCGCTAGGAATCAAACTCAGGGTTTATGTACCACAGGCCCCTCTCTTACATTTTTATTTTGAGACAGGATCTTCCTAAATTGCCCAGGTTGGCTCGAACTTGTGATGTTCCTGCCTCAGCCCCCAAGAGTGCTAGGATGACAGGCGTGTGCCATCACGCCCGGCTCCAGCTCTACATTTAACCCCTGCCCTGAGTCAGTGAGAATGCTGCATAGACCCAGTCAGCAGGAAACCACACAGGGGACCACCTCGGCCACCCTGGCCCAGCTCCCTGGGAAGCAGGACTCGCTCAGTGTGGCCCCTTGGAAGTCTCCAGTTAGAATTCTGTGACTGAGCTGGGTGTGGTGGCCCACAGGTGTAATCCCAGCACTCGGGGGAGGCTGAGGCAGGAGGATCGCTGAGAATTTCAGACCAGCCTGGGCTATGTAGGAAGACCCTGTCTCAAAAAAAACCCCAAAACAACAACAACAACAACAACAACAACAAAGCAGAATTCTACAATCACACTATTTCACCTTCATAATTGAACCTTGGTTTTTTTAGTTTTTTGTTTTTTGGGTTTTTTGTTTTTTGTTGTTTTTGGGGTTTTTTTGTACCAGGACTGGAACCTACAGCCTGGTGCTTGCCAGGTAGGTGCCATGCCGCTGAGCTATTTCCCCAGCCTTTGATCCTTGGTTTTAAAATACGTGATTGCCAGATATGATAATGAAAGTAATTTAATAGAAAATAAAAGCTAACATTTCAAGGCTGCACATTTTGCACCAGGCACCAAACCCAAGGCTTGGCCTGTCTCAGTTGCCGTAACAACCCAACAAGTGGGTTCTGTTCTTGACCTGTTTTCCGGGTGATCAGGCTCCACCCTGTCCGCCTCACCAGATCCGGTTCCTCTCTTGCTCTGTGCACCAGCCTTGCTCACTTCCCTTCTTCCTGTCTTCCTCCTGCCCCAGGGCCTTTGCATGTGCAGCCTCTCCAGGGATCCTCCCTCCTCCCTCCCTCCCTCCCCCGCTGAAGCAGCAGCCTGGCTTCTCCCTTCCCCCCATTGCTCCCCTAGGTCTCCCAGTGGCTCTGGCTCTACCTGCTCGGGGAGCTCTGCCCTGACCCTGCGTCCTGACCCCTGCTCTCCACTCCCAGCCCCATCTTGCTGTCCCAGGGGCTTGGGTCACACTGATGTATGGAGACTTTAATGTCAGCTGGGGGCTTCAGAATGCAGGGACCGTGTCTGATTTGGTTTTATTTCCAGACTTTGCTTACCTGGCACATGGCTGCCCTGGTTGGGGGTTTGCTGGGTGAGTGGCACATGGAGCCAGACAGTGCCAGCAGCAGACGGTGACACCTCCCACAGCTCTTTTCCATGTGGGCAGGTGATGTGCAGGAGGCTGAGGCAGGAGGATCACTCCGAGTTCAAGGTCAGCCTGAGCTACATCGTGAGTTCAAGACTAGCCTGAACTACACAGTGAGACCCTGTCTCAACAAAACAAAACCGGGGAGACAGAGACAGAGACAGAGAGACTGAGACAGAGTCTGTTATTTTCTCTGGA